>JAPDSC010079373.1:0-37275 GCA_026290005.1 Latrodectus geometricus | reverse complement strand
TTCTGTTTGTAAAAATTTAAATTGCTTTACGTAATTATAACATAAATGTTTGCTGTGATAACTTTTAAAAATGTGAAATTCAGGTCGCCTTAATCAATTCATAGCATTGATTTTGAACAAAATTTTGCATTTTTAAATTTTCCTCATTATTTATCCAAGTGAAAGATTTGCAGAATAATATTCTTAGAAGAAGTATTTATTTGGAGCATTTTTCTTGGGTAGAAATATGGCTCAATTTAATCTGATCCAAAAGTTAATGGAACTTCAAAACAAATTCTGAATTTGTTGCATATCAAGTTACTTTAACAAAGAAATTCTTTGGAAAAGATATTTTTTTTGTTTCAATTCTTTTTTGAATTTACGTCAAATTTCTTTAATATCTAATATGTTTGAATGTTTGAAAATATAAACCCACATCACTTTTACTTGCAATGTCTCTGTAAAAAGTGACATGAAATATTTGAATTTCAATATGTGAAGAAATCTCTAAATGAATTTTTGTAGGCACAAAAAAAAGTCTCATTAAGAAAAAAAATTACAGAATAATATTAAAACACATTTAAGTACAAAAGTTTTATTTAAACATTATTATAAAATATAAATAACGATTTTTATAAAAAGTAACATATATGAAACAATAAATAATCTTGTATCTCAAAATTAAGTGAATGCATTTGAGCTTGAAATTTAGCTTTAATAATTACAATTATGAATATTTTAGCCCAGACTAGTTTTATTGTGGAGTAAAGTATCTACGAAATGAAATGATGAAATTTAAATTATAAGAGAATTGCAGATGTTTTAATATTATCAACAATAATAAGCTATTTTGAAGTTAATATCAATAATAAAATGGTGCTTGATTTCAATTAAAACATAGAACATATGCCTAATTAGTAAAATGTATATATAAAATTGAAAATATTGCATATATTTATAAGAACGATTGCATGCCTGCGAGATTAATAACTTTGTTTTATTAATTTTTTGTTACATTTTAATTACGATTCTATTACGCATTGATATTAATACCTGCATCAATGCCAGATGCCCATGATATTGATATAAAAAATCAGAGGAAAATCTCTTCTCGAGAAATTAATAAATTTTTTTACGCCCATATGTTATGAGATCAATTATATATATATATATATATATATATATATATATATATATATATATATATATATATATAAATTGAAATTTCTTTTTTAATTAAAAAGTTAATGATATAATTTTGAAGTTTACTTCTGAAATTTAATGACAACAAAACAGCTTATAGTAATTGTAAAATAAATTTTTTATAACATTATTTACTTAAATTTTAAAAACTTATATTCTTATTTTATTTGCATATTTTCATTTCTATGCTAGTCAAAAATTAGTGACGTATTGTCAATATATTAACATTTTGTAAGCTTTTGATCTTAAAATTATTAATTATTAATAATATAAATATTTGAATTTTTAGATGGCACATTGAATTGAAAATTGATACTTCATTAGAGATTTATATCAGTGCTTCATAGATATAAGGGACTTTCCAAAATTTAGTCCATTTAGTTCCCGACAAAGTGCTTGCAGACGGATACATGCAATGTAATCTTTATTCCAGACGAGCATCACATTGTGTGCATTCACCTCGTCTAATAAAAAATCTCGGTTACAATATCACCTGCATCAAATCCATTGGGGACACAGCAATTGGTCAATGCATTATTTACCGATGAATCTTGATCTGTACAAACAATCATTTACAATGGATACGGATCTGGAGATTCCCAGGAAACTGATCTTAAGCTCACAGTATCACTGAAAGTTACAGCTTTAGCCTTATTGGTATCATTGTTTGGGAAATTATCTTTAGTTTGTTTGTCAATCAACTTTCATTTTCTTTACAGGACTTTATTAGAAAAGGACCTACCATTGTCTGGAAAGGATATCAGTCGGTGGTTGAACTGATCTCCATATCTTTGATCCCTGTTCAATGACAGCAATTATTAATCGGTATGCAATCATCAACTAATGTGTTCATCCATGCTTGGCAGCTATTGGTTCTGATACCATATTAATGGAAGATAAACATGATATGATGATATAAACATGGTATCAAGCAAGGCTACATAGAGCTAGTGCTGTCAATCTATACGTGTAATGTGAAGCATTGTTTGAAATGGAATGGCTAGTAGAGTTGAACCCAATAGAACAAATCTGATGTATGCACAAAAGACATCTTTCTGTTTGAAACCACAATGACTTGAGAAATTTTATTCTTGAGAATAGGCACAGATTCCTCAAAAAGCTATTGATGATCTATTTGCAAATGTGAATCGTCATTGTCGTCATTGTCTCTCAAATTGAGGTTTCACATGTCCTACTGATGAATGTTTGCAACTAAACATTTTGTACACTGATCTCTTGAAAAATAATTTTTGTTTTGTCTCATTTTTTTTTGCACGGTATTATCTCTTCTGTTTAGAAATTTGTGAAAAGTTTATTATTTATAAATGAATTTTACGTGTGGCGTAATATTTTAAATACAAGTTTATGTATGTAATAGCTGTAAATTATAGCAAATTTTCTTTTCCAAAGAAATAATAATTTCGTGATGTATTTCAAGCATAGTTATAAAGTCATTCATTTTAGTGTAAAAAGAAACCAATACCAGTTGTTTATTCTATTTTATAAAATCATCATAACACTTATGTGTTTTACAAATATGTAAATAGCAAGATTTTATTATAAATTCTTATAAAGCAATTCTACTGAATCCAACACTTCAATACAATTAGTCAAAGAGACTGTCAATTTAAATTGGAGAAATGAAACAATAAAATAGGCATTAACATAAATCAACAAAATTGTTATTGTTTCAGTATAAAGTGATAAAAAACACAAAAAGTTTCTCAAAAGTATTTTTTTTTGGAGTAAACAAGTTTTAATTATTAACATTGTTAAAAGAGTTTTAAATGCATTGTTATATTTAATAGTTAAAAATGATCTCAGTGTATACACACATGACTTTATTTTATTCGCATGGGAGAGATATTCGTTTCCTGTTTCATATTACTTGATTAAATTACAAACTATATCAAGATTTAATAAGACAGGAGAATTAAAATGCATGGGAATTTACAATTTGAAAGCATATTTGCTGGCGAAAAACGGCACATTTCATTTCAATATCCGGGTTGAAAATAAAATGCATTCCAAGTTTTATGCTATCTCCTACTGTAAATAAGGAAAAGGTTTGATCAGCGCCAAATCGCCTGTGGGATTTTTTTTCCACATTTTTTTCGGACACAGGTCAAAGGAAACAGCAATCCGGATATTCTGTTTCTTCCTTTTCGTATATTTCAACTGTTCATTTCTAAAAGACAATGCACATTTATTTCAACTTTTCAACCATACGATAAAAAGATTAATCTTGATATAATGGATCTTTATAGAGGCCTGTTATAACTTCGTCTGCATCACATATGTACAAAATGTAAGCAATTAAAGATGATACAATAAACATATTCAAAAAATTTTTATCTCATTTTCAAGCATATTTATAGTATCTTATCAAATATAATTGAATTAATTTTAAACATTATATCATTGTAAATAGTATTACTAAATGGATTAAATAAATACATTTTAAATATTTTTTCGTGAACAGGTTATGTGCTTTTTTAACAATTAGTTAAAAATAAATAATGTATGTTAATATCATTTAATGATAGTTGTTTGCTATTTTTTAAGCCATAAGCTGAACATATACAATCAATGCTAAAATCTTAATTTTTTTGACAAATATATTAATTACATTTAAAACATAAAACTTTTATCATAAGGAAGAAATTACTTTATAGCAAAATGTAGCTCCTGTTCAAGAAAATTCCTTGAAATATTTTTTTTAAGAAAAGCATTTCCAAATTAATATTAGGTAAATGAATACATGATAAAAGTATGATTATTTTAATAACAATTGTTTCATACAAAATTTTCATTTACTATAAGTTTTCAATTTATAATTATATATTTTAAAATATCACACTCTAAGTAATTATATCAGTTCCATTAATTTCAAAAATAAATACACATTTGTGTCATGCAATGTCCATTAATATAAAGCAGTTTAAATATATCAATTAAAACATGTGAATTTTAGAAAAAAATGACGGACTTCTTTTCTTAGAAACTAATCAAATGTGTTTTTATTGTCATCAAATATTTTGCTTCAAGGAGATTTAGGATTTAAAAAATTATGAAATATATTGAATTTAAGAAAAAATTATAAAAATAAAATGAACTTATTAAAAAGTTGTTTGATTTATTTTGATCTTACTCAAATACATCTAACAGCATTATGCACAACAGTGATACTATCAATTTCTTTCTAGTATGATATTCTCAACTATTAGAATTTGGCTTAAAAAACGCTTCTAAAGGACCATTGTTATTTTATGCACGATGTTGTTCTGATTTTTAGATAGAAAAATCACATATGGTCAAGAGACATTTACTGATAAAATTTGGTTTTTGAGGCTTTAAAAACAATTAATGGCATAATGTCTCAGTATTAAACGTTTCACAATTATTAAATGTTGACTGTTCCATGGGGATTCTACTATGGAGCCAAAACGTTTCATCATTCCAAAGAGCTATTGTATATACGACAATTATGATTTGCTTATCACTCAATGGTCCTTTATTGCACACGTCATTCGCTCATAATTAGACCCGGAGTTACCAGCTCTGTAGATAATCAGCACTTACAATTTTGTGCCTATCGCAAAAAAATTCAGGTTTTGTTACTTTCATTTCAGCTATTGGAAGTACCAGCGAAGATAATTTGTGAAAACTCATTTACATACATTCTGTTTAGAATAGCAAGCAAGGATTAATATTGACAGGTATTGAGCTTTCTATATACCTCCTACCATTAAAGATAATTTGAACTGAGCAAGCGTCACTGTAACCTAAGGAAAGAACAATTCCCTTCGTAGTCTAAAAAAGCTTAGATTCGATATCAACTATTGTTGGATAATAGAAAATAGATTCTGCTTTCTGCAGACGTATCTGTCGTTATGTGTACTTATTCGGGTTTCTTCCTTTCTGATATGTGAAAACGACCTACCAACCTTGAAAAGTTTCCATAAGATCATTATGAGTGGTGCATATTAAAAATGCCTTTTCAGCCGCTTCTTATTGTTAGGACTATGTGATGAAAAAGTAACTGAGCAAACTGAACTGAAAATCAACAAAAAACTTTTTTGTTTGAAATTGACTATCGATTTGTAATTTGCCTTCGAGACTGTTTTCCAACTAGTTTATTAACAGAAATAAGCTAATATGGATGTTTCCTGCTGAGCATGAGAGGAATGGATTGGTATATGAAAGAAGGTCTTCATGTGTGTACAAATGCCTAATTTTGTCGTTATACGCAAAGCCTAGCATTCTAATTTATAAATGACAAACAAGAGCAAAGTATTCTAAAGGGCCATGTTTAATTTTTCATGTGGTATTTTTATTTAGAAAACAGATAATGGCAATCTGTAAGTAATTTGCCCATCTCTCTCCCTGCCATTAAACATGCACTGAGCGGCCAATTTCTCTGATCCATAAGCCAAAGCTTCATGGATTTTGATCTGAATTTGATCAATGAACATCGCTGAATATTTATGAGTTTTATCTGTAAATTCACAAATAACATAAAATATCCATTTTATTTTGTATTTAATTTGCAGATTCAAAATTAAGAAATTTTAAGTTGAAATCAAAAATTTAAAAATATTCTGTGCTATATTATTTTGTTTGCAAGTTGCTATAAACGTAATGATAATTATTATCACTAACTTTTCCCTCTTGCGAGGAATTCTGAGTTGCCAAAAGTTTCCCGGGCATTGCTTAAATTAAGAGACTGTCAATTTATAACAACTTTATACGTGTTATTATTATTTTATCAATATAACCGGAAGGTTCAATGTTTCAAACTTTTGCAAATTTTTAATTAGAACACGTTCTTTTATTTAAGAAATTATGATTTTAAAGTGATTGAGATGAAAGAATACGACAAAAGCCTTTTTGATACAAATGTCACGTACGAAAGGTTTTCTGGAATAATTTCAAGAATTTCTACAATGATAATTTCCAAGTCTTGATACATGCAAAATATATCTTGCTTAAATATATTATTTCTAGAAATTTTGAATATTATATGGTAAATCTTTATATTCAAATTATTAATATACTTTAATTCGTTATTTTACTTTAACTTCTTACAGTTAAACTTTTCAAAAATTTAAACTTTGAATTTCTAAAATATTGTAAATTTTATTGAAGACTCAGATATCTGAAAAAAGAATGACTTCGCATTTTCTTTAAGAGAAAAACTCTTTGAAATACATTTTACTTACTTGAGACAAGCCATTAGGGAACAGCGTAAGGAGCAAAGTATTTGTCAGCTAAACTATATTTTTGAATCAATTTATAAGTTCACTCTGAAACATTTCAAACCAATAAAATAAAATTCTAAAATTATTTTACTAGGAAGAATCGTTATCAAAAATACACATCATCTTCCTTATGATTCATAAATGTATGACCTAACCTTTGAAACAATTAGAGCATTTGCATCTAATTTAAACCATCAGAGGTTTCATACTTGGTTTCTTGGGGATCATTGCGACCACAATCTACTTAACGTGCCTTTAATGAACACGGCGCATCTTCGGATAAGCCGGTATTCGTGCTCACTACCTTACCATAATGAGAACGACCCTATCGCCAACCAGACTACCGTGGCCTTAATATATAAACCTGTAAATAACTTTTCAAAAATCGAAAAAGTAATCATTTTCGAAATGTCGAAAAGTAAAGAATAAGTTTATGATTCCCCCTGTTAACATTCTTTCTTCAATGCCTGTGATTACACATCGATTTCATTTTTAAAAGGAGAAGAATCGTAGTCTTTCTTACTTGAAGCAGTCTGAATTTAGAAACGATGCAGCATCGTTTAAATTAATTATGTACCAAAAAAAGATAATTGCAGCGAATTCAAACAAGCATTTATTACGCGGTTTAAATTAATTAATAACTCTGTTATCAAAATTTCTATATGAGCCATAGTGATTGATGTAATAAATCGAAAAAATCTTAAAACAAATATTATTCCATTTTTGTGCAAATCTTTATATTTAACCTTGAGCAAAATATAGGAGTCAAACAGGATTTTATTCATTTGAATAAGCTTTTAAATTCAGTTTTAAAATTTTAACATATTTTTGAAAAGACGCATTCTTCCACTCTTGAACTCTATTCAACTTTAATAATTAATAAAAGAATGAGGAACTTCGTTCATTTGAAATTATGATTTGTAATAAATGCTGCTGCTAGAGATTAGTGGGTAATATCGACTGCCTATGTTTAACGCCATTGCTCAGCAGAAGTATGCCGTTAAATGTATCATCACTCATTCAAGATGCCGCACCTTGCATTCTGATTCAATTTCTTGTTGTCAGAATTCCAATTTTCTCCTGCAAGAAAATCTGGAAAAGTCTTACATTTGTATGCATTCTGTTTGAGTTCTTACTTTTATACTTGTGCAATCAATAATTCTTCCCAAGTTAGAATTGAGCTTACATTTACTTGCAGCTCACGATTCTTCATAATGAAATTATGAATAACAAACGAACTTAATAATTTTTTCTACATGAGTAGTGTATTCAATTGAGAGCATTTTGCAAAGATAATATTTTTAATTTTAAATATATATAATATAGTATATATTGTGGATTTGTATCATAACTAATAAATATCCAAATCATTAAAAAGCTATCAGCAGATAAAATAGGAATATTTATGTATTAAATAATGGCAATTGAAACTAACATCAAGCACAAATAATAATGATGCTCATTAATATTTTTTGGTTCACTTTAATGAAATTATTTTTCAGCGTGTGAAAAAAAAACTCACAAGAAACATTTTTCATTAGAAACTCATTTGATCTCAGAATGCATTCTTTTTTACTTTGCAACGATGATTTTCCATTCAATTATATTACGTTATTCTTCAATGTTGGTTCAAAAATTACAGAAATAATTCAAATTTTAAATCATACATAAATTAGATATTCATATTTTGAGTTCTACTTTAAAATGCTTATACAAAATAGAAATTTCGTTATAAAATTCTACCTCGTAAAACTTAAGAAGACTAGGCAATAAAATTTTATTCTTACTAAAAGATCAAAACTTCGTCATTAATTGGCAATGGGACTGTAAGCAATATTGCTAAGCAAATTAAGACACTTATTTCAAAATTATTTTTTCACAGCCTCGTGAGGAAAAGAGCTTCTGTCATGGATACCAAATACGGAAGTGTTCAGTTTCATTTTAGGTATCAGGTTAAAAACCTAACTCCACCGAAGTTTATAAATTTTAAATGTTAAATTTAAAAATTTTAAATGTTATTGGACATTATACAAATGTCCAATATTCCTTGTTGTAATTCCAGCTCAAATGTCGACTTCATCACTTCATGTTTATTTTCCGGGGTCAACAGAAATAGGTAGCCAAAAAATACTACAATAGCCTAATATAAAACTGAAAATAATTTTATTAATTTATTTTAAACGCAAATCAATTTCTAAAATTATAAAAAGTAGTTTAGCTAAAAAGAATTGCAAATTTTATTCTTTTCATGCCATATGATGAACATTATCAATATTTCTCATTTCCAAAACATTATTTCACCAAACTTCAAATTATGTGGTTTCAGTTTTCAGGCACGACACTTCACGAAGATGAAAGTAAGGGAATAAGCAAAGCAAATTTGAAGAATTATAAAATGATTCTTGTATATAATTGCTTTTGATATGCATTGAGAATAATGGAATTCAACTTTTTCACTGGAAATAAATATCGCTAATTTAAAAATGCTTTGTTAAATATTACAAAATTTCATAGTTTTTGGTTGAAAAATTTTATTTTTATGCTTGCTTCATATTTAATTTTAATTGCAACACTTTTGAAAGATGATTGCTGTTTTGGTTAGCTTTTACTTAACGGTCATTTGTTATGTTTAAGTGCTAGTTCGGTAGAGTCCTATAATTTAAAATACTAATATTGGATAGGACTCTTAAAAATGGTTGCAATATACTCCATATGAAGTGATACCTTTCGAAGTGATAAGTCAAGTTTGGGAGTCTTCTACTTGGTTCCTATTCTAAACTACGAAGATCTACCAATTTCGGGATAATGATGGCACACCCACTGAGCACCCTACTAATATAAAGATGCCATCATCACTCCCCCTTATAGCCAGAAACTTAGCAGTCGGTCATTCAGAATAAATTACAAGTGGATTGCAATCTAACAACACAATCATTACCATTTGGATTTATGTCAGTCTGTGTCTTAATGTATGTTTGCTTACACAATATAAGATCACTCTTTGAGTATTAATAAAAAATTATACACACAAAATATAAAAGTTAATTAGCTTATCAAAGCTGAAGCTATTCAAAAATAGGATAAAAATGAAACAGCGTTACCTGTACTTATTATATATATATATATATATATATATATATATATATATATATATATATATATATATATATATATATATATATATATATAAATGATATGTATGTTTTAACACATTATTCAAAATTTTCCAAAACGAAAAATAAATTTCAGAAAGAAAACTCAAATTTGGAGCTCCAATTTCCTCAAACCAACTATCATAAATGTTTAAAATTTTGCATATAAGTACTTTCAAAATAAATGCACAGTGAAAGAAACACGTGACAGCGATTAATTTTAATTCAGTAAAATTTGGTAACTGTTATTTCGATTGTTTTCAATCTCTCTTGAAGTAATTATTAATCATAAATACATTAGAGTTTTAATCAAAAAAGTTACAAACAAAACGCTTTATATTTAAAAGACTTATACTATTAAAATTATTTTAAAATATTTTAAAGATGATATGTAAAAATGATTCAAATTAAATGTTAAAAACAAATGTTTATTTTTAAGAAATTGCTTTGTATTTTGAATATAAAACAACCTTGTTTAAAAATAATGATGTCGATCAAAAGTGCTAAAACTGACAGCTTATTCCTAATTAAATTATTTGATATTTATCTTCATTATGATACAATCATTATGTTTGATTTGTTTTGAAATTTATCTTACGATATATCTCATTTAATTTGTATGAAAATAATTTGCAGTTTTCTTTACTTATTTCTACTTTCTACTGTTTGTTTATTGATTTATTCATTGTTGAACATGCAAATTGTGCTGTAAATAGAAATGCATGTTAACATAACTAAAATAATGCAATCAGAAAAACAACTTTAGTAAAGATTCGAAATATTTATTCTTAAGAAAATGTAAATTTATAACATTTTCATATATATATATATCAAACAGTTTAAATATATAATGCTGAAATGTACTGGGATGTATTTTAAATACTTTTAATACTTTAAATTTATTATTCTCTCTTCATAACTTGAATATAAATTATTCAAATATCGAAATTTCTTATGATTCCATGATGAACTAAGAATAGAATAATAAGCACACGAAAATTTAAGATCTAACTATTGATTAAAAAATGCTTTGTCAGCACGCACTTATGTAACATTTTTGCCACCCGATTGAGATGCCTTTTTTTAAAATATAACACGCAATAATCACTTAAATTTATTTGCCACGAGTATTTTATCTTTATTAATAAAGCAAATCAAATTTAATTAAGATTCCTTCAGGATAATTTACAAGGTTAAATATTATAGAAATGACTTTTAATCATTTAAAGCTTTTCATGTTATTAAAAGATTTTCTAACAAAAGAAATGTTACAAAGGAGCTCATTTTCATTTAATTAACTTAATTTGTAATGCAATGAGCGAGAGTTTTGTTTCGCAATTTATTATACTTTGTGCTGGTTAATTGGTAAATAACAGAAATTACGCTAACTTAAATTACAAGTCAGGAATCATTAGTGAGAATTAAAACAAAGCAATAAACATGCACTCACAAGTTTACGCGACACGATAAACAAATTAACTCCTTTTTATTGTTTCTTTAACAGAAGTTTGAAATTAGTTCTTCGTTGATACCATATTGTTTGCCATTTAGATAATTTTTATTGAAAAAATTACCCGTTGACATTTATATCTACACGAAAGGAAAAAATGTTAAATTAGTTTAATTTAGTTGTTTTTATTTATTAGTACTACTAAATGAACAGATGTTAGCTGAATATTTTTCAATACCAAAACTAATTTTTTCAGATGCAAATCTAAAATAACGTTTAAATTTTAGAGAATAATAAAAAATTCCTATTATTTTACGGTAATATCCAATATTCAATATAATGGCATAAAATATTTAGAAAATATGACGCTTGGAATGGACTTTTTGTTGAGAAATGCTTGAACTAAAAGCTAACAGTTATAATTTTAATAAAACTTTAATTTCCATTTGAGATAAATTCAGACTTTAAATTTAGGGAAAATCAATGGATATTTGTTTACTTTTTTAACTAAATTATCCTTATGCGTTTTACAAAATACTTTCAAGACTTTTTATTTTGTTAATACTTAATTCTTTCTTAGAATATTAAGATCTTTGAATATTTTGAATATCAAGAAAATGCATCAATGTTCACCGATAGCCGAAGGGAGAAAGACACGTGTCTTAGTGTTCGGAAGCTGCCCAGCCGAAATTGTCATTCTAAAAGGACTTATGTATGTTAAAAACTTAGTAAAAATTGCATCTGCTTGCGAGTAGTAGGAAAAAGGATATCAATACTTATTTTGATCTTGTTGCTTAACTATTTCTTGTAATTTTCAGGTAACCAATTTTTACTGACTGCAAAACCCACTAAACACATTTAATTACATCCCAATTATATCTGTGAGCCAGTAACAAGGCTGACACCCGAACTCATCTTTTAATTTCAATTAAAAATTACAAGATTTTTAATTTAGATGTGTTTTGCTATTCTAGCCCTCAAAAATGGGCAACCAAAAACAACTAGCAATGACATAACTTCATAAAAAATTATGGTAATTTAATATTCAATGTGTTTTTAATTTGAAAATATTCTCTAGAAAAATGCCTATATATTCTAAGAATCAAGATATAGCTCAATTAAAAAAATTTGAAACATACTCAATTTGAAAAATGATACTACCCAAAAAACAAACCTTATGAAGCTCTCAAAGAACAAATAAACATTGCTGATTTTATTTTTCCTCTTTTCATTTGTATAAATAATAAAAAGAAAACATTTCGAGAAAGAATAAGGATATTGCAAATTTCGAAATTTTGCAAGTATCTCTTATAAAACCACATTGCATTAAATATAATGCATTACATTATATATTATATTAAATTTTATTACATTATATTATTTATTTACGACAAAAATTTTAATCAATGTAAGTAGTGTGTGTTTGCCGGAGCTGGCGCAGTGACCTTTAGACCAAAAAGCACACCCACTAAATTTCCCCCCCACTTTTAGAATTTAATGGGTGGCTTTCACACCATTGATTCTAAAAGTGGGGGGGAAATTTAGTGGGTGTGCTTTATGGTCTAAAGGTCACTGCGCCAGCTCCGGCAAACACACACTACTAATGTATTTAATATTGCATCATTTGTGTTTTCGAAAAATGCTGATTACAATTGGAGAAAAACTTAAACATATTATCAATCGTTTTTTTATAAATAGCTTTAGTAAAAATTCAAATTCTTATATAAATAACTCCGCTATTGAATTACTAATCTGAGTTAAACGGAGTTGATCTAAATTATATTAAGAATATGAAAATTTTTATAAAAAATTGAAAGCATACTGCAATTGAATTTGCGTAAATTCCCTGAATACTATAAACTTGAATATTTAGATAAATGTTATGCATTCCATAATTACATTCTGATAATATTAAATTCAATTGAATTTAATCATAGTTAGAAATACTGTAGTCATTATAATTTACAATTTACATAAATTTGAATTCAATTATGGTAGTTTTACTGTTCTTAAAACATGGAAAGCATGTAGAAAAAAGTCTGCTTTTATTTAAAAATAAGTAAACAACGTCGTACTAAAATTTACCCTCTCTATACTACACACAACAGCATAATTCAATAGTCTTTTAGAACATAATCGACGAAGATTTTGAAGTCTGAAAAACTATCATATAAAAGTGAAATTAAACAGAACCATTTCGCCTCAAAATGTATTCCAGAACTTATTAAATGCTTTAGAAACGAAATTTTAAATATAATAACTGACAAAAAGTTTTAAATAATACAGTTTATAATTGAAATACTTTATATATACATTATATAGTTAATAATTATAGTTTAGCTTATATGATTGACAAAAAGCAACCATATAAATCCGCAGTAAAATTTCAAAACACTTGTTTGATAATTCAATAACATCTAATAAGCAATTTTTGAAGACATATACAAGAAATATACTAGGCAAAAGTTAAAAATTTAGGGGTAATGTAAACCCCACTTAGAATATTCTTCAAATATCCAAAACGATTGTAGGGTTAATAGCTTTAATAAAACATATCTATGATAAAAGTAAGAGAAATATGAGAAATCACCGAAATCTAATACTATAGAGAGGAAATTAGCATAAAAATAATGTTATAGCCCGCATCTTCAAGATACTAAAACTATTGCCAATAGAAAAGTTAAAACTTAGCATCACTATTGAAGTCGCATTTTTGATGCCATTTTTAAAGAGGGCATGTTTATGACTTTTAGCATAAGAAGCATCTTCACAATCAGCATTTTCACAAAAATATGTTCACAATCATAATCCCTGAATAATCATGCATTTGAGAAAGTATTCTATTTTATTCTGATTCTTATTCTATTACATATTTTAAGTACCAATGATTCATATTTTAATACTCCCCCAAGAAGAAGAGCACATGTACATTTAAGATTTTTCAAAATTATTACCTTTCCCTACTGCAGTATCCGGAAATGGCTCTTTTATGCAAAATACTGAAAGTTCTGCTTCAGATACATTTACACTGTTTTACGAGTTTAAGACTGAATATCTTTTTCTTTTTTATCTTTTTTCTTCATTCAATGACTTAATGTGATCCAGATTATAGTAGTATACAAACTAAGATGTTATTTTTTGAATAGTTAAAGATTTTTATGTATGTAGTTATCAGTCTGAAAAAATTTCTAGTTGAAGGGAATTTTTAGAGAATCTCAGTAAAAGTGTGTCCTGCATGAGAGGTTATTGCATGTAAATCAGATATTTTCTTTAACAAAATATCCTTGTTTCAAATGAAATTAATAAAAAAGCGACTCCTGAAACCATGAAAATTCTTTTGATATATAAACTACAGAAACATTACTTATTTGTGAGGAACATTTAACCTCTATTTAACTCTAATTCAAAGATTTTCTGGATCATTTTTCATGAAATAATTACTTTCATTGATAATATATTTGGATCATTAATGCGGAAAAATTGGCTAATCAGTTCCAAACATCAGAGCATAAAAAACATTTTTTTTTGATGTGGAGAACTGGTTGGTTAAAATCCTTTGTATAGTAGAAATAAATTGACTTCTCGAAATAATCTATTTTGACAGTTGGTATGTTTATTTCGTTAGAGGCTTTTTGCTTTCATGTATAAAGCCTTTGCTTTGCCTCTAGAATAATTTTTTTTTCGCAAAGCAAATATTGGACACTGTGAAGTGTTTAATTTATTCTAGTCGTGTGAAATGAGGATTTGAACAAAACTATACACAGTATATGAAAGAAACGAAAAATAAAACTTTATCAGCAGTATGTAATAATGGAAATTCAAATATTACATGCGTAATTACGTAAATGCTTGCAAATTGCCACTACTATCATTATGAAAGCGCAGAAAACTTTTATAATTAAAATTGCTTCTTATTTTTTATTGAATTAAGCTTTTTTATCTTAAAATATTTTATTGACATGTGTATTGATTTTGATTAAAATTATCCAACATCCTTGATGTAGATAGAGTTTGCTTTTGTATCCGGGTAATAACGGAGCTAGCTGATGACCTTTGAGCCAAGAAGAGGAACGTTGAAAATTTTATAAGATCAAGTGAGTTCTGTGTATTATTCTTAGTGTGGTATGGAATGAAAGGTACCAACTGGGATCTACTTCGGTATTGAAACAGCACTCAAAACTACAAGATTACTGGTTTAATTAAACGATTTTGGGCAAAATAAAAAAAAAAAATAAAAAAACCACCAGAAGAGTATCTAAACGGCCAACTAACTATATAACTAACACGGTAACTAAACAGCCAATTAACTACATTTTTACAAATTGAAAAAAACTAGGCTAACAAATTTCTGTCTGCTTTTGCATTGAAATTTTCTACTATATCTGACTTGCTTGCCTTAAATAATACATATGAATTAGACTCTTTAAAATGAAATTCCATAATACTTTAAACACTTAGATATTTTCTAAGCCATGAAAAAAAATTGGTCAATAATTGGAACTAGAATGTTTGCAAAACTCTTATGAAATCACATTATTTTTATATTAGTTATCTGTGGCATTTGCAATTACTTTCACTTTGATTAAATTATATCTTTCAAATTTTTGTTTTTAATTTTGTTGTGATTACTCAGCTGAAAATCAAAGGCTCTGAAATCAATCATTTTGTGATTGATTGCATTCATTTAAATTCAAAAGCATTTTATGTTTTCACTAATTACGCGACAAGATGTCTTTAATGAAAAGTACTCAACGAGTTTGATGAATGAGTTAAGTTCGAGTTCTGAAATGATCAGTCAACAACTCAGTAAAATATTGCTGGTAATAAATTAATAATTGATACTTCAAATATTCTGAATGTTTAGTTAAAATTTAATTTTTCATATAATGCAAATAAATATTTCTGGGAAAATATTTGGAGAAGAATCTGTTGCTGTGTAAAAAATGTGTGTTATGTTTTAACTTAAATCTTTTTGTTTTTAATTAAACTTCGGATCTTTCTACGAAATATATTTTTATTTTGTTTTTTTAACTCAAAAGTTATTTCAAATCATCCGTTTTTCTTATTGGTAATTAAGATTAATATTACTTAATATATAAACCTTAACTAATTATTAATTACAAATTTACTGTATGAATTTTTATAATATATTATTACTATAAAATTATAATTACTATTGATTAGGTTATTAATTTACAACTTTCAAATGAACTTTCAACGTACTTCATTCTCACTAATTTTATTCTTTTTATCACATTCATGGAAGACTTTTGTATTTAATAATTTGTTTTATTTCACTAATTCAAATCATATAATAGTTTTTGAATACCAGGTTGTATATTTAAGGCTGAATTAACTGTTTAAAGTCTCCGCATCATTAAAAATAAAGGAAGATTTTTGGATAATTAAAATGCTATATCAGAAAAATGCGATTAGTCATTAAAACACAAATGTTTTTGTATAGCTTCTAGAACATATTCCTAAATAGTTTCAATTACTCAAACTTGTATTTTGTCTAAACAAACTGGTTATTGATCTTGCTTAATGTTTATGACAACAATTGTCATACCAAATAATTAACATCAACATCGTTAACAACTTCGTAATTTCAACATACAGTTGAAAATGAACCCATTCAAACAACTCAAATCCACCCATAAAACAAACGTAAAGAACAAAACAAAGTAATTTAATAATGGCAACAGTAGAAATGATTTCAATGCTATGGAATGATTTATGGGATATATTTTTATGTGGTGTAAAAATGCTTTTCTTAAAGATTATGTAAATAATGCTAAATCACAAATATGAAATTAAATTTATATTATTTTCTCTGAAGTAATATTCATCGGAATATTTTTTTATATCAAATTAATCTCTGATGAAGTTCATATTCTCTTATATTTTTTCCTGGCAATAGCTTGGTTGTTGTTTGTAAAACTCTTAATTCTTCTTTTCCTGGTAAAAAAATTAAATATGTAATTATAAATGCAATTTTTCGTATTCATTGAAAGTTTAAATAATTATGTCTATATATAATTTGAAAGAATAAATTTTTATTTCTAATGTCTTTAAAGAAATAGTTTCACGAACTTCGGAAATTTGAGTATTATATTTCTTGTAATTATTTTTGAATTTCTTTAGCAGAGGGATGTGGTGTGGTGTATTGTGTGTGTCTAGAAGACCATTAACTTGTCATCTAAATATTCAATTTTATAAGTTATCTCTTAATACTAAAAATAAGCTAAGTGAAAAAATACATTTTGATTTGTATGCAGTCACACGAACCAATAAATAATAAAATTTTTTAACTTGCTGTTTGCCTTGCGAAATATTATAGAAATTAGATTTCATTGAACTTCTAAGATTTTAATTTTTAAGTACATGGTGATTTAAATTATAAGTACACCCAAAAATCACCATGTTTCGCAATTAATAAATTTGGTAACTAAATAAAAAGTAATGAACAATTACTTTACTTCATAAATCAGTGAAAAAGAATCAATTATTTAATAGATAGTGAAAATGGATTAATTAAAAATAATTCTCTTCAATTGTGGAACTTTAGGAAGTTAAAGTTTGAAGTTATTCAATATAATAATAAAACAAATGTGTCCTTATAGTTATCATATTAAATATTGTAGTCAAGATTCCTTTTTTCACGTTTTGATATATTTACATAAAAAAAAACCTTGAAATGGGGAAAAAAATGATATTTAAAAAAATTTAAGGAAAAAACTAGTTATTATTAAATTTTTAAACTACCCTATATGAATTAAAGAAGAAAGGGAATACCATATTGTATATTTTAACTTGGGGAAAAAAATCCATTATTTTTTTCTGTAGATGGGTGTACAGATCTATATTTCGTAAAGTATTGATCGAAAATTTTCAGATTTATGCTGTTTGGAAGGTTATTTTTCACACCAATTCTTTTATAGTATTTTAATTTGTTTCATTCGGTTTGGAAATATAGGGTGTTAAATTTTAAGTCAGCAAAGGAAAATTTGTTTCATTTTACAATTTTTCTTTTACAATTGAAAATATGCAAACTACTCTGTTGGAATCGGGAATGGTGTGAATTGTCCGGATATTGTAATAGCCAATTATGTGCAGTTTTCTTGATTGCTCATAGCTCATTTGCTCATCATTTTTAATGTTAAAGATACATTCCACATAGCTCGTCATCAAAAATTTCAATAAGATCATGGAGATGGTTTAAGTGCATATTAACGGTCTTAGCATCATCCATGAGCTGAACTATGACCATGAAGCAGTTTACAACATTTTCACAAAGTGAATAAGAAAAATATTTAATGAATTATTAAAAACCACGTGAGAACAATAGATGTTTTCCCTAACCTAATATTTTATATCTATTTTGTTCACCGATAACAGTTTTAAGAGGAAGGAAAGAATTTGTTCTTTTCCCTTCCTTGTCGGAGAAGAGTTCAGCAACAACGAGCATCGTTGCATAAATAATTTACCAGTGAAATCAAATCACCGTTAATAATAGTTTGAATTAGTTACAAATGCCATAAATGGCTTAAATTAATAACATTCCATACATTAAGTTAACCGGAATCTAACTGATGTCACTTCCATTCCATTCCACACAGCCTTCTCCATTTAACTCTATAAAAATTAATTATGCAAACTGATTTTTATAATTAAGTTAAGGATGCAATACTGGTTATTGCATAGTACAAAATTATGTTTGGGAGCAAAAGAAATTCAAAAATAAAATATAAAATTATCACAAGCTACAATAATGAAAAAAAAATACTGTTCCAATAAAAATTTTTTTAAATTCTACATAGAACCGAAATGATTCACCATAATTTAGGATCAAGTTATGCATCATTCTATATTTCAACTAAAACCTTCTATTCACATTTAAATAAAAAATCAGAATATAAGTTTTTTATGATTTTATAAGTTTGTTATGATTTTTAAATTTATTCCATCCTATCTAAAAAAAAAATTAAATTGAAGTCAAATGCTATTGTTTACTAGCTATAACCTTATTTATTATGTTATAACCTTTTCATTAAATTTTCTCTCATGTCGTATAATGTGTCATTACTATAATGTCATTGTAAACCTCTAATAGAATTACAAGAGGTGGAAGTGAAAGCACGTTATTATTTTGGGAACCCAGTGGATATGTCTTGATGATAAGTGGGTCGTCATAATTTTGGAGCAACGATGAAGCACAAAACACACACACCTCTCTTGCCAACCCCAAAGTTATTATTTCACATTGCGATTATGACCTCATTTACGTGCCCCAGCCACCCTGAAAGAATACTGCAGATCATCTGTTGGGTTTGGATTCGAACTCATTACCTTCCGACGTGGACGAATGTCCTAACTAATCAAGCAATCTTTCTCTATACGTGACAATATAAAATGAGGTAAATATTCATAACAAGTTAATTCCAAAAATTCTAACTAAACAAGAATACATGAAAAATAAAATATAAATTTATGATTAGTTTAAATAATGAAAAAATGCATTATACTATTTAAATAGAAAAATTTTAAAATTATAAGTAAAAACAAAATAATTCCTGGTACTAGAGGACATTACTCCGCGATGAGATTCCCCCCTCTTGTAGGGACTTATTCAATTCTCATCATGGCACTTGAGTGTAATAAATCCAGAAATTGTCGGTATAATTCGTGATTAAGTTGTTTAAGAGCATTATTGAGATATGAACCACTTGATTGCTCATGTATAATACTTACTTTTATTTATTTTTTGACATTTATTTATTTGATATTGATATAATTATTTAATGAATTAGGAATCATTAATAGTTAAACTCTTAAATTAATAATTACTTCACTTTCAAGACTTAGACCTCATACGTCATTTACAATTTCTAAAGTGATCATGCTCTTATTTAGGCAATTAACATAATTATTTCATCTATTATCTTGCGTATTTGCATTTCTAATTGAATGAAAATTCAGAATTTACATCTTTTATACTCTTGAGTACTCACAAAACATTTTTGATATTACTTTTTAATTAATTAATAAATTTTTAATTAAATTCATTTTTTGTAAATAAATTTTTTCTTGAAAAAAAACCATTCCATGGAACTGCAACTGGAGATCGGGGATAGTTATTATTCTACATGGAAAAAATTTAAAAATTTGAAGGATCTTTGAATGTTATAAATTTATTTTAAAAAAAGGAAAATTTGATATTGCGTAAAATATAGTCTCCCCGAAAACAATCACTATTAAAATAAGTTCTTATTTTAACATAAATAAGCTTTGATTTTAATATAATTCCATATACTAAAAAATATTTTTCTTTAAAGTACAAAAAATAGGTATAAAACTTTTCTAATGAGATTACCTACTAAGAAAACTTTTCAAAGTAAAATCATGAGATATGAATTTTTTTATTCGAATACTTGATATTTATGGTAATAACTTGAATCAATGAGAAATTTCAAAAAAGAACTTGCAGTTTGTTTTGAAAGAAAACTAAACTAAAATTTATTCAGTGGCACGACAATACCCCGTGTTCAAAGCTTACAGTGCCCATATCTGTTTTCGAGACCGAGGTCCCTTGGGTGCGCATCAAATATCCTTGTTATCAGTCTAACACGAAATTCTTAGCTTTTAAGCCCTAAGTATATTTGATACTCCATTTCATTGACCCACTTAAGGGATGAAAGGCTGAATCAGCCTTGCCCATCCAGAGGACCGAACCTGGGACCAGTAGTTTGGGAGCATGAAGCACAACCACTAAGCCACCAGGTTTCATTTATTCCACCTTTGATGAATGAAGAAAACAATATTTCAGTAATAACAATATTAAAAGAAAAGGGTGTGCAAATATTAGTTAAAAAAGTAAAAATACTCCCTATATACTTCTTTTCTAAACACTATGATTGCGTTCACTATAAAGTCAAATTCACTATTAGTGTAAAACAGGGTGAATAGAATAGAAATCTGAGCTTTTTTAATTTCTGAAGCTTTTACAAGAAATATTTTTAATTAATATAAATTAACTATGATAAATAAGTTCACGGAATTTTAATTTTTATCACTAGGAAAAAAAATTTTTTTTCTAGTTTAATACTCTGAAATACCAACTGCGAGTGTAGATTTGCAAATTATACGTATAATGTACGGAAAAGGAAATTATTATCTCAGTACTAGAGCATTATTATATAAAGAAAAGCTCAGCTCTAAAGGACTAGAAAGAAATCCAAGAGAAAGTTATTGAAACATACTATCTAATCATTTCCATATACGAAGGAAATAATTTTGTGAGGAAGAGTTTCAGGAAAAATGCTTATCCTGACTACGAAAAAGTTAAAACATATTACAGTTTATTTTTCGCTGCATCCTGTACTTCTAAGGAGAGGACGTCGTCATGTTTTTATTGGTCTTAACGTATTTGAGAAAACTTTATATCACTTTGATGTTACTGTAAGAGAACAACAAAACTCTCCAGGGAGAAATTTTTCTGTAACAGCGATCCTCACAAAGAAAGAAATTTCCAAAAAAAGAACACACGGCCTTACTCTTTTCTCCCGAAAACTTTCTCCGAAGTGACAAATTATCGATTTCACCCGGAAGCTGTTCCGGGTACAGAGGAAATAAGTTCCGCTCCTCACTCGTTCAAAAGTGTAAAAATATGTATTCTTCAGCCAAAAGGAAAAGCGAGCAATTCAAAATTAAATTTCTCCCCAACCGTCTTCTCTGAAGCTTAAATTTAAAGAAGATCATAACAGAAAGGGAAATTTCAATGTAGGATTTTAAAAATAAAGTTCTCACAGTGCAAGGTATGGATTAGAAGTAAAACAATGCGAAATGTGCAAAACATACGAAGAATCGAAAATATACTTTCGCCTCTTGTTTATGCGAAAGATACCATCGAGGGAGACGATACAGGGTTTCTCCTTTAAAATATACTTTATTTTATAGAAAAATACTGAGAAGCGAAAAATTTCCATCTCTTATTTAAATGCTTACATCTGATTTGTGAGTTACATTCTTTATAAAAAGTTTAAGTTACGAGTTAAATTTTTTATACTTTGAAATAAATCTTTTTACTTGCTCACAGACTTATATATGCTACTTTAATATTGTTAACGAACATATACATATAAATATACCTGTATATATACACACACATATATATATGATTGCGAAAGTTACATAATTACGTTCTGTTTTAATATATTTAATTTAATAATTTAATATTAATAATTAGGGATTTCCTCATATTTGATCAGGTACATATGCGCATTTACATTAATAAAGTAATCTTAAAACAATTCGTCTTTGCTTAGATAAAACTTCCGATAAAGAATACAATAATAACGTATATAAAAATAGGTGTATGAAAAATTAGAATACGGTACTAACCATTTAATACCAATAAATAAAGGTGTTAATAAAAATGGTGGGTAAAATTGATTTTCCAAAAATGCTTGCAAAAAATGCGGAGAAAAATATATTATGATAAATGATTCTTTGTTAAAGGAATTTCTTCTATAACAAAGATCACTTCGCTTTTTTATCCAACTTGAAAACACCTTTAAAGTTATATAACCTTTAAAAAAACTGTCTCTTATATTTACTTCAGTAAATTAAAATGCATTAAGATCAAATGAGCATTTAAAATTAACAATCATAAGTTTGTTACCTAGATAAAATATTGGATTAGAATCATATTTAAAAGAAAATTAGCACATTAAATTGAAGAAAACTAAAAATGTTTTAATATTGCTGTATTTAGTCAATAAAAATATAATGTGTTTTTATATTAAAGCTAGACAAACTGAGTCACTTTTCATATAATTAAGAAATAGATCTCTAAGAATTAAGTATATATATTTCAGAGAGTTGAAAATGATCTGTATTTTTAAATGATATGAATATTGTAAATAAATTTTGAAATAACACTTCAAAATTGAGTGATTCTTAAAGACAATTTTGTTTGAACTCTGAGCTGCTTAATCCTTTATAAGGCCTCCCACGTGAAGCATACTTCTCATCAACTTTTTTAATTTTCAAATGCCCACGGAAATCCATTTTTATACCAATTTGTGATTCAGGGATATTTGGAATCTCAAAACCAATTAAATTTTCAACTTCAGTTAGCGCAACTAATTTTTTAAATTTCAAGTCGAAAACACAAAGAATAACTTATAGGTTTCCTGGGTGGAAAGAAAACAATTTCATATGACGTACGATTGACTAAATTTTGTAACCATATGCCAACTTTACAAAAAGATATAGACGTTGCCATTTGTGCTCTACAAAATTCACGAGAAAAACAAGACATGTTTGTACGGTTTGCAATGTTCTACCACACATTGATCCTTGTTTTTTTTTAAACTTCATGGGAAGTAAAATGCATAAATTCTTAAATATTTAAATACAAAGTGCATCAAATTCATAATGTATAATTTAGTAATTTCAAATTATATTTTATTAATATAATGCGAAATAAAAAGAAATGCAAAATGAAAAATGTTCTACCTTTGCACATTTCACAGTGAGCGATGGAAAACATACCTCCCAACAAACAAAAATGAAATTAAAAAATAGGCAATGATCTAAATGAATTTCTTTGCCTAACTCAATCCCAATCTCAAAAATACTTTAACATAACACTAATAGAAAAAAAAATTGCCATATAAAGGTTTAATATCACATAATATCAAGTTATGCAATTCAAATAACCGTATCTGAAATTTTTATTTGAATAGTTGAAGGATAGGCAGCCAGACCTTCATACATAGGAGTCTTTATTTTATCGCACTGTATATTTGTATTAATGATTATGCATGTATATTTACGCACCCAAACAACGTTATTTCGCTCATAAAATGGAGATTGCATCATCAGGGGTGCACTTTAATCCAATAAATGTCTATTTTTTACCCATTTTGTATCAAGTGGATGATAGATTCCATTAATTTTACGTCAATATATGTGTAGTTGATATGATATTGATTAATAGACTTCAAAATGTTTTGATGTATTCATGCGCTACAATGTTTTACAGATGCATATGATAAGACTTCACTGTGGAAATAATTACTTTTCTACCATCAAGGACGCATTCCATTTATCCAATGGATATATGGAAAACTTTAATTCTAATTATTTTTTCTGACAAAACTCATATATCAGATTTTTCTTAGTTACACTTCAAATGCCTTATATATTTTTCTATTAGATTTCCATTTTTCTTTCTCAGAAGATACTAAATATAATTTAATTCTCATAATTAATTTATATTTAACTGCATGGGGGTACATAGACATATTCATGGATTTTACCTACAAAATTCAAAATGTACCTAAAGCATATACATTTTAAAAAAGTGTTTCCCTTTTGATATTTTTCTTAAAAAAATGATTCATTCAGATTTTATTTTTATATTCTGCTTTGATTGAATAGCGTAACATTTTGAGATAAATCTCATGATTTTGTTATAAATCTTAGTTTCTGCATTGAAATGAATGAATGAAATGTGACATCCATTCTTCCGAGAAAAAACACAATGCGAATAAAAAACTTGTCCACAAATCAGAACCAACCCAACTGAAACATGCTTTGGAGATTCTGTGAAATATTTGTTCAGCATTAAACAATAAAACAAAACAAAAACTTTTCCATCCATTTATGGGTGACCACTATAGCCCACAAAAAGTTACGGTTGGAAATAAAATCCAAGTCGATGACTTTAGTGAGTGATTTCACTGTGTTTTCTCAGAAAAGACATAAGAAAAGAAAAGTACGCTTGCTGCAGCACAGTGAGAGATGGATCGTTTTCTTGCCTCCGTTTGTCTTTTGCTGCTAGTGAGCAGAACGGGGCGCTTCCTCCACCATAAATAACAATAAAATTCAGATACTATTTTTCCTGTACCTGAAGTCTGCAGCAGAAGTGCTGGGCCATCAACTATTTATTTCATGAATCAATTCCTCTGCAGAGATGTGTATTTGTATCAATCCACTAAATCAGATTGAGCATTTTTTATTTGTGTTTCTGCGCGTGTTAGCATCTTTTCTCCTGTCGATGGCTGTAAATATGATTGCTGCTGAATTGTTTTTTGTAGTACCTTAAAGAAAGAATCCACTAAAAGTCAGAGACTAAATATCTGTATAAACATAAATCATTTACAATCCCTTTCCAGCCATACACAAAATTGATGTTTTCGTAAGAAAAGAGGAAATAGAGAAATATACTCTCCATCGGGTAAAATACATTTCTAAAATACCCTAAAGCACCCTTAACAATCCAATATTCAATTCAAAGATAAATTATTACTTTTCAAATTTATGAAACATTAAACTTAAAATTTCTAATAATATATTCTTCCCATTTATTTAATTTCTTAGCTTTATTATATTTTTAGTAGAAAAAAGCATACAAAAATAACCACACTTATGTAAGAGAATTTAACTGGTAATTTGATTTATATATATATTTTACAAAATTATATTAATTAACTATTTCCTTTTAATAATAAGATATACGTATGAACACATAATATATATTCTGTATACTAAACATGATTAGATTAGTTATTGCAATACACTTCACTTTGCTTATTTTCGCCAATTGAAACTGATAGACACAGCCAATAGCTTCGTAGATTTGAAAGTCAGTCCAGTGACTAAGTCGAAACCTATGTGGCAGTCGTAACATTCCCCCACTCAATACTAGGGGAGTTGAATTAGACTCTTATATATTCATTGTAATCTCAGCATGGCATGAGTCAAGTATGAAGTATAATTAACTTTTTAAACGTAAGAAAATAAAAGATTTAATTGTGTTTGTTTTGATTTCAATATTTTCTAGTTAAATTTCATTTTTTAAATTCGTTTGCATTAAAGAGAGCTCAACTGCCATGTTGATTTCACAACTTTTTTGGTGACAAAGAAATGTTGCCAATGGTGATATAATTATCATGCAATAAAACTCTGTTCTAGAAAAAGCTTATATATATATATATATATATATATATATATATATTTGAAATATTAGGAATTTAAAGAAAGTATAAAGGAACATTTATTTTATTTCGAAAATAAAAACACAAATTAGAAAAAAATAAAAACAATAATTTTTGAAAATGTAAATACGAATTCTGAGAAAAACAGCAACATGAATGTTTCAAATGTAAATAAAAATTAAAAATTACTTTTTAAATTAACAATTCATTTTAAAATGATACTTTATTATAATAAAAGTTAAAAATCACGTACCCAAAATAAAAAGGATAAATCAATATAATTTTAAACAGTAACTTTGAATAATTAACACTGAATAAAAAAGAATTATATGAAATAAGAAAAGAACAACACAATCTGGAACTTAAGAATTCAAAATGTCAAGAAATATATAGAACACACTAAATGAGTTAGACAAACTCTTCTTTTAAATATTCTCTATAAAACCCAAAAGTGTAATAAAATGCTCTAAATTTCCTCGTGATGATGTAAATATTAGGATTGTTAAAGTAGAATTTTCTTATCATAATTCTTATATCACTCAGTCTTGATGAAGTAATAAAAATCCAGATTGCCAGATAAACAAAGATGTACTTAAGGACTCGTCTCTACTGATCAGCGCGCCACCTCATGGCTGAACAGACAAATGTGAGTATTGGCTAGTAGTAGTAATAGTATATAAACAAAGATATCTGCCAAAAAATTCAGGAAATTCAGATATTTGTATGGATAACATGGCAAATGTGCCAAAGAGAAGGCATTCACATCAATCACTATTATAGCATTTCAAACGGCAGTATTTTGAAATCAGGCAAATCTTGTCTCTAATGATAAAACATTTGTTAGAATCATTAGATACAACATTGTATAATTTTTCTGGTATTGAAAGTACAACATTAACTTCAACATATTATATGCATAATAGAGAAGTATAACTTCCCTATTATAAGTATAATTTTTGTATTTTAAGCAAAATTTTTAGAATCATTAAATATTGCTCCATTTTTTTGCCATTGAAAAGTTTTATTTTACGAACAATCTCTCAATGTATAAATAAATGTAAACGCCTTCTCTCTCATTTATAGGTTCTTATCTTTCTAAATCTATAAATCACAGAATTGCTTACACATACTGAAGTTCACTTTATACCTATTAAATGCAAGATACCCATTAACTTTCCATGACTTTAAACTGTCTTTAAGTTAAAACAAGTTTTTATTTAGTTCCAAGATACACACACTCGAAGGAGCAGAAATTACTTATATAATTTCATCTTATAATCTAAATGCATTCTAAGGAGAAATTTGGCTTTTCTGAAATGTATTTCATAATTCTGAATCTAATGTGAAGGGAGTTTCTGATTGAATGAGACCTGAGGAAGGCCTATTTGTAAACACCGTAATTCTTGCGTTATTTGAAATTTACATTAGTCATTTAAATTAAGATAGAAAATATAAAATCCATGTGAGCTCCTATGGCTAATTTGTATGGAATTTTTTTTCTACACCTGTGATAGAATATCTAATGTTGATGATTAATGCACTTCAATTATTGACTGAGCTAATTTTGAATTTCTGAGTAAATGAGGGCTCAAACGCCTAATTTTTAGCAAACCCTATGCGAAAAAATATGAGATCATGATTTTTTTGGGGGGAGTGGGGAGGAATATTACAGCATCACATCATTTGATATAATAGGTAACTATTATTCAAGTACTGAAATGCTCTTTTATGGCAATGGAATGGTTCGCCCTATTACTGCTAAGTGAGGCCGGAAATTACTTCCTCTACTGAATGAATACTTTGATATTACACCTTGCGGAATGCATCTTTAATCAAAGTAACTTCAAAATAAATTAAAGAAGCACAAGCGCAGAAATAGTATAATAAATACACTGTAGGTCACCCAAATTGTAAGACAAGAGATATCGCAACAAAATATATTTTGTAGATAACAAAATGAATAAGTGTCAAATGATTAAATTTCTAGTCTTCTGTAGTGTGGTTCCTGCCAAAATCAGTAGCCAGAGTAGCCACTATTGTTGGAGATCACCGTTGTCACACGCCTCGGTATTGATTCAAAAAGATTTTATGTATTCTTATGGTATAGTGAATCAAATAGCTTTAACAGATTGCCAAAGTTGATCTGGTATAGCAGCTGGGGATATAATCTGGGTCAATTGCTGAGCAAGCAGGGACCACATGTTTTCTATTGGCAAATGATCTGGAGAGCAAGCCGGTCAGGGAAGTACTTCAATTTGGCGATTGACGAAGAACCCTTGGGCAATGTGTAATACTTGTAGCCACGCATTATCCTGTTGAAATATGACTGTGGGCAAGCTCTGAAGGTAAGGAAGGACAACTGGCTCCAACACCTCGGAGATGTAGTGATGGCTGTTTAAAGTACTGGCTATGCGTATTAAATGAGTGGGGGAGTAAATTCCAAGACCACCCAATACCATAATACCCGGTTCAGGAGCAATGCGGTGGTGCATAACGCAGCAGTTCAGCATCCTTTCTCCACGGTGTCGCCAAACTCGAGTGCGACCCTCGTAGTGTTTCAGACAGAAGCGTGACTTGTCAGTAAAGACAGTTTCATTCCATTTTTCCATTCACATCCTTTTTTTCATCTTAGCGGCGGAGATGTCTGTGGTTCTGCTTCAAGATCAAGGTAGGTGATGCATTATACGACCACTCTACTGTGAACGACGTCGAATAGTACAAACAGATAATGGATGATGCGTTACAAATTGAACATGCTGTGTTATGGTTTGTGATGTGGCTGAGCAATCCATCACTGTCATGCGTACAATTTACCGGTCCTCATGTGAAGTGGTGAACTGAGGTGCATGCGATAGAACAAATCGGTCTTTCATACCCGCCTGCATCCAACAATCAGACATCCGTACTATAGGTGTGTAGTTTCGTCCAACATGATTACCGATTTCCCTGAATGATAATTCACAATCTCGGTAGGCCACTATCCTTCCTCGGTCGAACTCGGTTACTTGATCAAAAAATGATCACTGCTTTCTACGAGGCATAAGTGATCCTTTTTTTTCCCAAAAAAAACCACAATTGCCGAACTTGAAATCGTTGAAACAACCAAGCTTTAAATAGTGCTTTCAAATGGCACTACAAGGGCATGTAGTGTGTCTGCGCTGAAATTCTAATCATTTGCATACCTCACTTCCGCTATATAATGCATGTTGTAAATTTCATGCTATTTGTGTGCTTTCTGGCGGTGCATTTACGTTGGCTAGCTGTGTATTTACATTTTGAAGTATTCCAAAACAAAGTATATTTTATATTGTGCATGATGAATGCCTCTATCTCGACATGCATGTTGTAAATTTCATGCTATTTGTGTGCTTTCTGGTGGTGCATTTACGTTGGCTAGCTGTGTATTTACATTTTGAAGTATTCCAAAACAAAGTATATTTTATATTGTGCATGATGAATGCCTCTATCTCGACATAATTCAAGCGAAGATTTATTTAAAGAAGTATTTTCGCCTTTGAATACTTAAAATTGTTTAATTGTATATTCAAATTTAAAATTTCCGATTGAATCTTAACCAATTTTAGAACTATAATGATATACAACCCTTTCGATCTCATTCACTATTATTTATTCGCTACATATTATATCGTTACTTCATTTTTGTAAGAGAGTTGGAGTACAGAAAAAGTCAGTATATTTCAAACATCAATTAGTTTCTGTTACTCGAATCAGAGGGATTTCATTATAATTTGTTAAATGTGCTATTAAGTAATTTTTGGTACTATTGTGTGCATTATATACACACAGTTAATCAAAAAGCTATTGCTTAGCAGTTTCCACGTTAAAAATAAACTTTGGCGTTTTGCCAATAGTTTAAAAAATCTAAAAAAAATATTTGAACTATATTTATTACTTTCTATGAATGTAAGCCTTTTTAAACAATACATGGCGAAAATATTTACGAAAGCAATTGCACTTTTTTTCCTTCCAGTTACAAATAATGTTTAATGGAACTGTACATATTTAAAAAAAAAATCCACAAATATGAAACGGCTCTAAGAAACAGCACATATTCCTCCATCATATTTAAATTTAGGAACGATAAATACACCAAGGCTTTGAAATTTGTAATATCAAATGATTAGTTGGCTCCTACAACCGTCCTCACAGGGAGCTTAATTTGCTTTTATGTTGAAACAATTTTTTATTTTATTTCATGATAAAAAGTAACGGGTAATAAATTTGTAATTTAGAAAATTTTGGATAACTGCGTCATCTTTGAAATCACTGAAATTGTAACTTTGGTGTGATAATTTGCCATGATTTATATATTCTTAAAAACAGTTAAAAATATTTAATACTCTTTTCCAAATAATTGCGTTTACTTAGTTGGCAATAATATACAGAGTTGTTTAATATTATTCTTCATTTAAAATGTAAAAACATGTTACATTCTGCATTTTAGGTAAGTAAATTTATGAATGTAGGGATTGATGTGAAATATTTTTTAAATTTTTATGAAATATTCTTATAATTTTATTAATACCTTTAACTATGTAAAAAATACACAATTTTGTGCTTTTTTTTAAATTTTTTTTTACTTACATGTTTCGTACTTATATATTTTAGTTTGAATTTTTTTTATAATTTGTCTGTGTAATTATTATCTATTTATTATAAACATTAATAAAAAGTAAAGATATTATCTTTAGTATCTTCCACACTTAATATAAAATATTTTTTTATCTAATTCAACTACTTGTTTATAAAATCTACTGAGTTAGAAAATTACAAGAATCAAAGTAGACCAAATTTGGAATTTTTCGTATTCGAATGTAAATGGTAGATTTCAGTTAACTAATTTGCTACTATTTTAATTTGTCTACAATTCTGTTTCAATTGGTAAAAATTTAATTTCGTTAATTAGGTACTACTTTTTTCACACTTAGATTGTTCGATAAAGTAAATGATTTATGATAATGCAATAATAATTTTCTGTTCACCTTATAATTCTTAAGAAACGGAGCTAAGTAAATTGTTTCCGGTTAATTATTATTTGTATTAATGCATCTTCAGCAATTCATATGATGTAAATTAACAAAGCAGGAAGAAAAATTTTTTTTATCGAATTATTTACAGCTTTCAAAAAATAAATGCTGAAATAATTATAATGTATTTGTGTACATGATTAGAAGAGGTTAGCGCAAGATAAAATATGATTTTTCTAGAATTCTATTCAAAATGGATAAAAAAAATTGAAGCATCAATTATTTAGCAATTTTTTATGTAATGAATTTAGAAAAAGATAAATTGTTTGGAAAGAATCTCGTTTCATCAAAATGAAGGATTTTAATTATAAACAACGTGATTTCACAGCAAAATTTTCTTTTGTTTACTTGAAATCTGAGTATGCTGTAAATTACAATCAAGCACCTAAAAATATGCTAGGCAAAGCTTTTCACTGCAAGAATGGAAAAGTTCAGACTTTTATTTGATGACAAATAAAAAATAATCTTTGATTTCAAGAAAGAAATAATTTTTAAATCTTAAAAAAATTCTAAAACTTTTTTAAAATTTAAAAATTTTAAGACATACATGCCTCCAGTATGTGAATGGTTAGAAGGTTTACCACATTCCCCCTTACTGGGTGTCTAGAGCTCCTTGGTTGACGACTAGTCTACGTTAATCAGTGACGTCCAAATTCCTTCTGCTATTGTGACGTAGATGTCGAAGAGGCTTCCAGATCAGGCGTGAATTCGTTTCACTTTACTCTAACTCGAAATTACTTAGCGCTTGTTGACAGGCAAGTATTGAAATCCGTTAACTTTAAGTTACAGTCCGGGACTAGTCTATACTGCTTTGTATGTATTTTTAATGTGTGTATTTTTAACGTGTGTATTTTTAATGTGTGTATTTTGTATGTATTTTTAAAGGTTTAAAATGAATGTAACTGTACTATAAAGAGTAATCGATTGTTTAACGAATGCATGTTAGAGTGATTTTGGAAACAAATGAATTAAAGCAATGTCGTTATTATTTTGTAAGTGTGATATTATTGAGCCAATCAGTAAGCGTCTTGCATATTGTACAAAGTAGGGTGTCCTAAAAGGCAATGTCAATCACTTCCAACTGTTTAAAAACACATATTAGTCCACTCTATCAACTATTTATGCTATTAGTTAACAAGATGGTTTTGCACAAAATTAATCATTTTAAATTCTTATAGTTTCACAATCTTTTAATCAATTTAACTTGAAATTTCTTTTTGAATGTTATTGAAAGTCAATTTAAATGTTTGTGATGAAATATCCAAGTAAATAACGTCACATTTTTTCATCTTTTCAATTAGTTTCAAAAAGGTAAGGAAAATTATAAATAAGAATAAACTTCCGCTGAGTTTGGGACTTTAATGTGCATTTAAATTAGTTGGTATGAAGACATTAACTATGGTATTTTGGTATATTTAAATAAATGCGTTCAGTAAGTGTTAAATTAATAGTTTTTAAATTACCATGACATGAAATGCTGAAGATTTACTGTATATCAATATTGACGCTGAATTTATGTCATAAAAAAAGAAACTATACACATCTCAATGTTTTCTTGATATATAAAACGTAAAATATCAGTTAAATAATTGAAATTACATACAGAAAATGAAAACACTTGTCTGACATAAAATATATTACGTGCATATAAAGTAAGTTTAACATATATATTTGAAATTTCGATTTTTGTACAGAAAAGAAATATCCTTCAAATTTTATCTTTGTTTCTTATTATATTTTTTAGACTGGTTAAGGAAATAAAATAATGGACATTCAGAAATGAAATCAGTCGAAATGATCTGTAATAACTTCAGAAGATAATGGTATTTTATGATTTCAAACATTAAATTAAGACTAACTTATAAAATTGACCTCCTTTTTTTATAGTTGAAGCATCAATATCTTGATTTATTTATTGTAAATTAACATTTTGATTAAATATAAAACAACTGTTTATCATTCAAGAAACTATTACTTATGGAGCTTTATCTGATCTACTGATAAAAATGCTTATGCACTTTTATATTTTTAAATTCCTACTGTTTGTTAACGCTCTCTCTATTGTATCTTGTTCAAACTTTCCACTGTTTATAAAACACTTTCCGTTCATTTACTCAAATTCAAATACATTTTTTTAATTTTGTAGTGGATAATGCTTGAATTAATACAGTTTCTATAAATACCAATTAATTAATTAAATGTAAATAAATTTAAGTTTTATATGAAAGATAAATTCTCTATTGTGCAGTGGAATCATCTTTTTTGCATAAGGCAGCTACTATCTCTATCTTTACATTCCCCAATTCTTAAGTTTAATTATTTTTATTATCTTGTAAAGGGTTTATTCCTATAAATTCAACTTTGTGGTCTTGAAATAAGATAGTGAGAGAGATGGAAAGTGCGTATGCGAGAGAGAATTTTTTCTCATTTTAAAAAATGAATGAAAATTATTTAAAAAGACTTTCTACAATATTATGAAAAAAATTGTTTTTCAAGGTTTAAGCGGCAGCGTAGAATCTTCATGTTATTGGATCGAAATTTGTATAATCATAAAAATAATTGAAACACCTAACAAACGAGCTGGATTAACGGTATCCATTCTTGATTCAGAAACAGACAACGCGTAATTTAATAAATAGTAACTAAAATAAAATATTTCGTTATTGATTTAAATAGAAATTGACTTAAAATGTTTATGCATTACTTGTTAATTAAATATAAATATAATTGTAATGTTCCTTTCTGAACTTTTTCAAACTGACTCACATGAAGGAAATCTAAGAAAACCAAATTTTTAGTTTAGAATTTCTTTTCTAAATCTTTGGAAATCACTGAGAAAATATCGATGAAGTTTAGAAATACATACACTTAAGGTTTTTCTAAGCCATTTTTTTTAATGAAATCATTTGATAAAACTGCCTGAATAAAAAATTGTCTTTAACTGAAGAAAAATCAATAACTTAAAATTAGGATAGAGTAAAGAAAAAATTATTTATGGGGTATGTATATAATAGTCTTACAACGGTAACGTCAGATGGTGAAGCGAAAGATAAAAATGCATCATTACCTTATGTTTACGCTAACTAATCAGATTTACTTCGAAATTTTAATAATTCTTTTTAAAAATATTTACAAAAATTCATGCCTGTAACTCTCTATAAGGTTAATGAGATTGACTTTATTTTATTTATATAAAAATAAATTGACTTTGACTGTTTCGCTCCATGGAAAATAAAGTGTACATTCGAGAAAAATATTTAAATTACATTTTCTCGTTCTCTTTTTATGGCTTAAAATTACTATTCTTTTTTTTTAGATTTTCATAATTTTTCCCTTGTTTATAGAATTTTGTTTCAAAGGAGAAACCAAACTTCTCCAATGTCATTCGTTATCGAAATTGAATAAAATTATAAATATTAAGTATATATCAAAGGGAATTATAGAATTTGACATGTTAAAACAAGATAAATTAATATTCTTTTTTGTTTACATTGCTTAGTTAAATATTTATGCAATTGAAATTGCATTGCATTTTTTGAAATTGCATTTTTTGAAATTGCATTGAAATTGCATTTTTTGGACATGTAGGGTATATTTGTAACATATATAAGTCAGAGAAATTACAATGTATCATCATAATTGTACATTGTAATCTTTTTAAAGAAAAAATAAAGACTTTATTTAAAATATAAAAATGTGTGGTAATAAATATTTAAAATTAAACAGTTAATTTTTAAGAAATCAAGTTCTATATGTATTTAAGAATATATATAGTAAGTTAGTTTGCAATTGAATGTAACGAATTAGCAAAACTTTCAAGATTGTTTCATTAAATATGCATTTTAATGACAGGTTATTTGTTTTGTACAAAATAGTATCTAAAGAGCCACATCGCGAATTTAGTATCATCGTAATTAAAAGCTATGAAACGAAGAACATTAATACTAAAATCAATCAAATAGAATTTAAAACTATGAAAATAGCTAATGTTTTCTGATAGAGGATTATTTAAGAATGGAAGGAAATGTCTATGGTATGAAACACATACGTGGAACATTTTGAATGACTTAAACGCATTCGTAACACTAAAAGGAAACCCATGGTACCTAGGTTAACTAGGATATTCACGATGGTTATCCAAAGGCAGTGAGTTCAAGTCCCTAGCTAACAGAAAATTCGTTGTGCTCCCTATTAGTGACTTTGACACTAATAGGGAACATAACGTACCAGATAACGTCTATTTGGAGTGGTATCTCTTTGGATAGACACACAGACCTCCATGTCTTTTACTGTGAAATTGTTATGGTCACATCCATAGAGATGGCATGCTAATTGTTATGTGTGCCTTTATGCCTGAGGAAAGATGATGTTTTCGTGTTTCAGGACGATAAAATGAGACCATACAGGGTTCTCATTGTGACTGATGATTTTGAGCAGAAAATAATTGAACGCATACTGAGCTTAATTGTTTGCTTTGCTCAATTGCGCATACCCGCTCAATCACTGGACCTTAACCCAATCGAGCACGTTTGATACGCTCTTAAACGACGCGTAGCTGCTCTCAATCCCCTTCCTATCCCCTAGCCACGTTATCAGTTCTTTGGAAGAGAATTGGTTTACACTTTTTACACAATTAATGGACTACACAATTAACAGACTACACAATTGTGAGCAGCATACATCGCTGCATGTGCCGTATTATTTGTCGGGTGGATATCATACCCCATGTTAAAGGTTTCTTTTCTTTACCAAACTTACATCTTGCATTTGTACATTGTGTACGTATGCTAATTTTTATAACACCATAATTGTCTGGTGATTTCTTTTCATACTATTTTGTACTTTCCTATGTGTTGTAAAATATCTATAAGTTTGATTATATGTACGAATAAGTTTTTGCGTTACCGTGATTTGTGTGATTTTTCCTTAATTTAGGATATCTATTGTAGTAACATGAAAGTATTGTATGCATAAATTTAATCTGTATTCGGATGACAATACATACATTATGTAATTGACTGACGCGATATTTATGTAATATAATGAAATACTTATATGAAGGGTCGAATTTCAATTCATTTATATTTAATTCTTTATTATGTTACAACTTTTTAAATTTATATATACAACACAAAAAACAACAATAGAACAGGTTTCAATACATTCTGAAATGTATTCAATGCAATTCAACAAAGGATTGCATAAAAGTTTATTTAATTTGAATATTCTAGTTCAGCTTGTTTTGCTTTTTTTGTAAACATTTTTTCTAACTTTTGTTATAAAAATAAAGATGATTTTCGGACTGTCGAAAATGTTCAATACAGTTCAACACTACTTTTAAATCGGTTTTGAAATTTTTAACATATGTCAGAAAAATTTTAACGTATAAAAAGTACTATGCAGAATTTAAAATTTTTCACTATTTTCTGTTTATGGCTACGTATGAAGCCTAACTTTATTATACATAATAAAGTATTACTTAAATATTTTAATATTCTTAAAAAATCGCTACACATTTTAAAAATATAAATTTTTGTTGTGAGTCATAAATTATTTTTAAAACTTTTTCTTAAATTTGAACCATGTTATCCAAACGGGAAGTTATCTAACATATCAATCACAACCAAATAAAGTAAAATATTTACATTATTACAAGAAAATAAAAATAATCAACCGGTGATAAGTGTATGAGGAATAGTTTTTATTTCATAAATGCTATTATGAAATAAAAACTATTAATCATCATTGAACGATTCAACATATCAATTTTTCAAGTTTTAATCATTGAAAAACCGAGATTAGCTAAAAATAAATAAACTTAAACTGAATCTTTTTAAACAGAAAATTTAAGATTTAATTTAAATACAAACATAAATATATTTAATAAGTAATATTGTCATTACTTTTTTTTAATTTTTACATAAATACAAGGAATGTTTTCATAACTCCTTGAGAACTGTGTGCAGTTTGAATTTTGTAATAATTATTAATCTTAGTAATCATGATTATAACAGTTATTAATTAATATTCATAAACATAATAGTATTTAAATCAATTAATATATATGAATAAATCGTATATTTAAATCAATTAATATCTATAATCGATTGCTATTTTTCAAAAATTTATTAATACTTATAAATAATTCTTGAAAAGGTTCTTGAAGTTTTGAAATAT
>JAPDSC010079342.1:30697-44194 GCA_026290005.1 Latrodectus geometricus | reverse complement strand
TTTTTTTTTTCAATTTTTAATAATATAGATTTATACTGTTTATTTTTCATTTTCTCTTAGACGTCTGATATATTTCTCAAGAGCTGAAATAGGGTCCCAATTTATTTATTATTACGCATTCTTAATTTTGTACAAATCACTCGACTATTGGAAGGGCTTAACTATATGATGTTATTAAACTTTAATTATTTTTGATTTGAAATGCCTTGTTGGCATTGCTTTGGCTTATAAATTTTCTGACTTAACTGGCTCTGATATTAGTATATGTTTTTATTTTTTTTGGTAAGGGATATAAATTTGGTTGTTATATTTGCAATTGTTACCTTTATTACCACGTTTTATAGTCGTAAAATGAAAAAAAAAATTGAAAAAAAATATCGATCCAAAGAGTTTTTATTTATTTCATTAAAATTCAGTAGCACTTTTTATTCTATTATAATGGGACTTTAATTGATTTATTTATGACTGCAAAAATTCTCAAATGAAAAATATTGGTTTGTTTAAATTAGTAGACTCGAAGATTCGTTCCAAATACATTGAAGATGGCGTTCAAAATCTTTCAATGTTAAAATACATATTTTTTTGAGTTCCCTTGCAGAGAGGAAAATGTTAATTTTGCAGGCCCCTGGAAAGTTGTTTGTTTTAAGTTTTACAACTGTTAACATGCTTACATATTTCTCTATGTTTACGGGTTTTTCTTATAATCCATCAAGAGCTTTCAGAAATCTCTTGGTACCATTTTTAAAAATTTTAATTACTGTCTTTTTTAATATTCTAATTACACTATCCTCAGAACTTCTAACTCAGGCATTATATACTAAAGCGAAGAATATTAAAGATTTAGTTCAAGTAAAAATTCTTAGTAAAAAATACTTTCAAAAAGAAATGTCTGAGGAAAAAAATGTACGATTCATTTTGATGGTATTGATATAATTAAGAAATTATATTAAAGATATAATTTATTTACGTGAAATAAATCAATGGAGCAATAGTTCTACGAATTTGTATTTCATTCCTTACTCGAAAGCCAATATTCGTTTTAATGATTTTTACAGGGTTTTTTATAGTTTTAATATATTTTAAATTGGCGCAAATTGACTTTCATGTTAGTCAAACATGCAGAATATCTAATGTCTTAAGAGTGAAACAAATTAATTAAACGAACAAAATATTTTGTTGTCACTTGTATGAAATAGTTCTTGTAAAGTTCTGTAGTAGTTCAACAACAAAAAAATCTGATAAAGTTATAAAGCACAATAATAAAGAAGTTGGAATCACTTAATACTTGTAGCCCAGTTTTCATATTTAACTTTAACTAAACATTTAAATAAAAAGCTTAATTAAAGTTAAGTATGGAAACTAGGCTACTAATCATTAAAATAATTAAGTGATTTCAACTTGTCCAAAGTATTCTTGTCCTTGTATATTAAGTAGTCCAGTAAACACACTGCACCCAATTATTTTCAGTATTTGCGGTAAATTAATACGTACATCATATTTTTTAAAGTACCGTATTATCATACACGAACATTGTGATTAAACAGTATTATATCTCACATACAAAATATTTGATGAAAAGATTTCAATGCATTAAAATCTAATATTTAAATAATTAAAATAATTAAAATTTTTAAAAATACGTAAGATTTTTTTTAAAAATAACTGTTTAATTGCTAAATAGAAAGTTTATTAAATTCTAATTACCTTGAATTAAGTTTATTTGAACTAATTACGAAAGAATAAAAATTCGTTATATAAATTTTCGAATTTATTTTTAAGAAATCCAAAAATTATCTTTTAAAAATATGGATTTTTCCCTTTTTATATTCTTCATATTTCTGATAAATTCGAAGCCCATTACTGTGTAAAGCACTAAACGATAAACTTCTTTAACTTTTCATTCTTGGAATTAATCGGGAATTTATCACTAAAATTGAACAAACTGGTTACTATAGAAAAATAAGTCGCTTCCGCTTGCTCTTATAAAGTTGAATGATATATTCCTAATCCAATCCCTCGACTCAGCTGCAAGAATCAATATTTGACGAGCTTGTTTCGAAAAGATTCTTGAAACTTTGAGAATTAAAAAATAGCAAGCTGTGTACTCAAGATTGATTCGCGTTATATATTTGGATTTCCTTTAATTTTTATTTTATTTACTTAACGCTTTAGGCTCTCGCCAAACTACTTATGTTCAGAGCTTTTTTGTTTTCTTTGGCGAATTTTGGCATTGCTCATCTGAAGCGGATGAAAGGGAGAGAATTTTTATTCATTAGACTGGAATGTTTGCTCATGTATCCGGATCCTTGATCCAGCCTTGAATTTCGTTTGTCTTCGAAGTATGTTCTTGATGCTGGTGACAGATGAGACTGGGACGATGAAGAGGGTGGTTGTTGAGGAATTAAAGCCAACACGTCAATAGTGGATAGTAGAATTTTAAAAAAAATTGTGTGTGTGGTTGAATGTTTTTTTTTTAAATTCAGAAAATATAAATTCGAATGATTGAATACACAAATGTTTAATAATTAATTATAGTTGGTACTCACTTGGCATATGTATTTCAAACACATTTCAATTGCTTTTAAGCATTATTTTAAAATCTGTTTGTTTTGTTTTGATAAGAATAAAAATTTAGTCTTATATTTAGTTGTATCATTAGCAATAATTTTGATAAATATTTTTAATTGTATTTTTTTAAATTTAATTTTATTGGATAATAAATTGTGTTTTTATTATAATTTTTCTAAAAAAATAAAATATTAGATTCTACAAAATAATAACTTATTGTGCGAAATAAAATTCTTAAACTTCAACTATCATAGAGTAATAACTGTTAAAACGAGATAAATTTAACAAATTGTTTTGAAATTAATAAAATTCAATAAAAATAATTAGTAAAAATGTAATAAAAATTAATGATTAAAATAGTAACAATAAAGCAAAATATGCTAAGGAAAACCAGACTAAGAAATCTATTGAAATAGATGCAAATTGTTCTTCCAAAATGTATAATTTTTAAAGTTTTTCATTTGACAATAATTAAATCATTTGAATTTATTTCACAGTAACTTATTTCATTTCATAAAAAATTTTAAATATTAATTATTTCATTACTGTTACTTATTTCATTTCTTATAAAATTCTAAATTGAAATAAACTTCTAAATATTATTTCAATTTAGAATTTTATAATATTGCAGAGATTAAACAAAGTGTATCGTATTCTTTGATATGTGTTTAATTTATGTTAAAAATCTGTTACTTTTTTGGCAGTTTAAAAGATCAATAAAGATTTCGGACTTGTTTTTGCAACGAATATTTTATAATTAACTAGAAAAATATTTTTAATAATTTTTTAAATGTGTTGACAATAGAATAGAATCACGTAAATTGAATAAGCTCGCTCGAAGTTTTAATTGTGTATGTGAAAAATAAAATCCACATAAGTTCTAGTTAAACTAAAATAATGAGAAAAAAGTTCAGTTGATGTTTTTATGAAAATTAAATGAATTGATTGAGCTTTCTTAGACATTATTATATTAACTAGAACTATGTTAAAATGTTTATTCTGATCTATCAGAAAATAAGTGTGTAAGAAAATATTTAATTATGTAATTTTGCGGTGATGCAGTTATTGTAACTTATATTGAAAGTCATTAATATAAGCATAATATTTAATTAAAAATATTTTGCTAGATCATCTCCTTCTTGATTGATTTTACAGCTTGGAATGGATGTTAGCTTGCCTCAAATCTCTTTCAGGACAATCCAGGCTTCCTCAATTTGTTTTGATAGAAATATTAAATTTTCTACTTTTGCTTAAATATGTTTCATGATTTATTGTAAATATTTGTGTGTAAATGTATTTACTTTTTCTATTGCAGGAAATGAAATCTACGGAAAAATGTCAATAACCGCACAAGAAAAAAATTACAGAAGAAATTGCACTATTTAGGAACACAATACAATGTATATTTTTCTTCCTCCTAATAAACAATTGTTGCAATTATTTTGACTGAAAACTAGTAAAAGTTAATGTTACAGTGGAATAATTAAAAACATATAACAAAGCGATTTAAGAAACCCTATTTGCGTATGAACAGATTAACATAATATTTTAATTATTTTAGGTATAATTATTCTATTCTTTCACATGTAATTAAAAAAAAATCTGTTTTTATAATTTATTTAAAATTTTAAAATTTTATTAGTTGTATTCTATATTAATCAAATCCCAAGCTATACATACAAGCTATATATATATATATATATATATATATATATATATATATATATATATATATATATATATATATATATTAATAATCAAAATACTTTTTAAATTTAAATAATATTTCAAGCATTATTTTTCGTTTGCAGTTTGGATATTAGTTATTTTTCGTCTGCAATTAACATCTTTGTTTTTTATTTTTTATATATTTATTATATATTTTATATAAATTTTTTATATATTTATATTATTATGTTAACATAATTTGTAAACAAAATTTTAATAATTTTTATTCGCAAAGTTTTATTTGAAAAATTGATGATAAGTTTACAAATATTTACTATAGGAGAATATAGAAAATGAAGTATGTGAGAGAGAGAGAGAGAGACACACACACACACACACACACACACACACACACACACACACACACACAGAAAACGCATACTCACTCATTGAAAAACGCATACTCACAGAAAATTATACGTAAAATAATACGCATTTTTCTATAATGAAACAGATTCAGTCATATTTTAATTCTATATATTACACTTAATTTAATATTACTAATAATGTTTTGGAGAATTTCTGTTAATAATAAAAGATACAGAATTTAGTATAATAATAACTCTCAATAGAAAGAGGTCGAAAAAAATTCTTTAACTAAAATTTTTTTCGACCTCTTTCTATTGAGAGTTATTAAATTAAAAAAATATTTAAGCCTTTTCTTGCTTCAAACAAACAATTTCAAATATCTTTACTTGTTTTTAGGTCAAAGTTTAATTGTTTCACCAGTCTATATTTTATTAACTTTTCATGAATCCCTAAATTCACACATTGTTTTTATTTTGTGTTAAAATTTTGTTTGCAGAATTGTACTATCAATTTTTTTTCAAGTTTTCATTTTTAAATTTTGTTATAGATAATATTGCATCTTCAATGGCAAATATTGCGTCTTATATGGCAAATATTGCATCTTAGGAATATAGTATAATATTAATTGAATTATTATTTAATAAATATTATGAAGAAAGTAAGAATTATATTTTACATATATTTAAGAAAAGGAACAGTTTCTATTTTAATAGCTCTTTTCTTAATACAACATATATTTCTATGCTTTAACTAGTTATAATTATTACAAAGAATAAAAATTATTCTGCATAAAGAGATTTATTTAAATAATTTTATGTTTATAAAAACGTAAAATTCTCAAAAAAATGAGAGCTCTCGAATTTCTAAATGAATAATTCCAGATGAAATTTTTTTATTTCAACTTTCAAGTTTCTTTTTCGGGGAATAGCTTTCAAATATTTTTCCAATTTGGTCTGATGATTTGGAAAGTTCTAATATTTACAAACTGAAAAAAAAGTACATTTCGTTTCCAGTTTATCGATTTTTCACCCGTTTCTCCAAAAGGACCAATCACCAATCACTGAAAAGCAGTATATTGAGTTTCACAGTATTTCTTTAAATTTCTAAAGAGCCTTTCTCAGATTGCAGGATATAGGAAAAGTATTTGATGTAAAAAGTTTGAAAAGTTTTTAAGACTGTTCGTAATCGTATATAAATAAACTTGAAACATGATGGGAAATAAATTAGTTGGACATTAAAAAATAATTGAACACGAGTCTGAAATAAAGTAAAATAATTAAATTTTTTTAATACTTTATTATAGTCATAAAGGTCAATATTAGGAAAGCTTATAGTAGAATTATTTAAAACCTAGAAATTATAAAACATTTCTTATTTCTTAAAATCGTTTTTACTATTAGTTTGGGGAAAATGTAATCCATTATTTTTTCGGTAGACGTCTGTAGTGATTGATATCTCGTGAGGTATCTATCAAACAATTTCAAATTTATGCTCGTTGGAAAGGTGACATTTGACACTAAAATATCCCCTTGCGGTTTTTTGTTTGATTAATTCAGTTACGAGTACAAGGTTTTCAAAATGGAAGACAACAAACAGAAAATTCGATACATTTTCGTTTTTCTTTTATAATGGCGAAAATGCTAACCAGGTGGCTAAAATTGTGAAAGGTGCTTATCGTCCTATATATGACTGTAACAATCAGTTACGCACAATTTTGGTTTCGTCGATTCTGTTCGGGTATTTTTGATGTTAGAGATGCACCTCGCATGTGGATACAGCATCGTCGAAAATGTCTATAAAATATCAAAAATGATCGAAGTTAACCGCATGTCAGCAGTCGTAACGCGCAAGACCTAAAAATCTACATGAAAGCAGTTTTAAACCTTTTTACAAAGTGAATCCAAAAGAAGTTACATAAAGTTCACGCAAAAATAATGGATTTCTTTTTCCCCAAACTAATGTTTTCTTATTTTTTAAAATTTTTTCTTTGTATTGAGGATTCTATTAAGTAATTAATTAATTAAACTTTTTTCTTATTTTTAATATTTGGACAAAAATGATCTAAAACATTAAAATATTTATAAGTTACATTACTTCAGTTTATGATTTATTAAAACTTTTAATATTAACAAATAATTTTGATTTGATTATATAAAGTTTCAAAATTTGTTACATGTAAAAATAAATATAAGAGTTATTTTGAGGAAATATGTAAATTTAAAAGTTTAATTATTTAAACAAAATACTAATACGTTTTAAACATGTATTTACTGAAATGTTTTTATAAAAAAATTATATAAATGTTTTATTTAAATACATCATGAGTTACAAGCCATTTATATATGTGCTTTCAGGTTTTATATTAATAGATAAATTAATATTTTGATTGTTGTTATTCATATTTTTGCAGCCTTTGATTTTGACTCAGCATATTGCAGTTCTATAAATTTTGTGAGAATATATTGTTCATGATATCATAAAAATATACTGAATACTTTAGTTTGTTTAGCGACCAACAAATATGAAAAAATTTATTTCAATATTTTTAACCAACTGCATTTTTTATGGATCTTAGAAAAATAAAAACATGAATTAAGAAACATATATATCTAAACTATGAAGTATATTTTTATATTTAATATTTAACGTGATAGTTAAAAATAGTTGATAAATAGAAGGCAAAGGACCACATATTTGTTATAAAAATAAATTTCTAATCAATTTCTAAATGTATTATGTTATTATATATAATTACTTTGAAGTACTGCTGTAGATTTCTGATGAATTAATGATATTTCGTAATTATTGAAATAAAAGAATGTAGATTATGATTAATTAAACAACTGCTGTTGCTATTTCTATAAATACCAAATATTTAAAATTTATTAATATAGAATTAGTATTCAGTGAATAATTAGAAAAACTTTTTATAATATTAGGTTGGGGAAAAAGAAGTCCATTATTTTTACGTGAACTTTATGTAACTTCTTTTGGATTCGCTTTGTAAAAAGGTTTAAAACAGCTTTCATGTAGATTTTTAGGTCTTGCGCGTTACGACTGCTGACATGCTGTTAACTTCGATCATTTTTGATATTTTATAGACATTTTCGACGATGCTGTATCCACATGCGAGGTGCATCTCTAACATCAAAAATACCCGAATGGAATCGACGAAACAAAAATTGTACGTAACTGGTTGTTACAGTCTTTTATAGGACGGACGATAAACACCTTTCACAATTTTAGCCACCCGGCTATCTTTTTCGCCGTTACAAGAGAAAAACGAAAATGTATCGAATTTTCTGTTTGTTGTCTTCCATTTTTAAAACCTTGTACTCATAACTGAATTAATCAAACAAAAATCCGCAAGAGGATATTTTAGTGTCCAATGTCACCTTTCCCACGAGCATAAATCTGAAATTGTTTGATATATACCTGACGAGATATCGATCACTACAGACGTCTAACGAAAAAATAATGGATTACTTTTTCCCCAACTAATATATTTTGTTATTATATTTATGTAAACATAATATTATATAGCTTTTATATAATTAAATTCAATATAATAGAAATATTGAATTTAATCGTTTCATTATTATGGTTTTCGTAAAAATTTCTAAGTGGTTATTATAGAAGTATATTGAACACAGGAATAAATATCTAAGAAAATTGAATAGTGAGTAGAATGACTTAATAATTAAGTAGAATAACTTATTAATGAAGACATTAAATATTTTTAAAAGCATATTAATATATTTTGTTACATACCGTTTTATTAAACTAAGTGCCAAATTTACATGTGTGCCGAGAATGGAAATAGTAATAATAAATCTGATACTCAATTTTATTATAAAATACGAAAGACTATGTTCCTTTATTTTTCTGACCCATGTAGTTTTTAATCCGTGAATCATCATACGATGTATTAAAAATGTTATTAATCATTTCGAAAAAATACTATTCACTTCTTTTAATTTTAATCCTAAGTTTCTAAACTGTACTAGATTTCTTGAATGACAAAATGAATATCATTCGGATTATGGCATACATATTAGGTTGGGGAAAAAGTTATCCATTATTTTTTCGATAGACATTTGTAGTGATCGCTATTTCGTGAGGTATCTATCAAACAATTTCAAATTTATACTCATTGGAAAGGTGACATTTGACACTAAAATATCCTCTTGCGGTTTTTTGTTTGATTAATTCAGTTATGAGTACAAGGTTTTAAAAATAGGAGACAACAAACAGAAAATTATATACATTTTAGATTTTCTTTTATAATGGCAAAATGCTAACCAGGTGGCTAAAATTGTGAAAGGTGTTTATCGTCCTATATATGACTGTAACAACCAGTTACGCACAATTTTGGTTTCGTTGATTCCGTTTGGGTATATGGGTGCTAAAGATGCACCTCGCATGGAAAAAACGTCGTCGAGAATGTCTATAAAATATCAAAAATTATCAACTTTGAGAGCATGTCAGAAGTCGTAGCTTCGCACAAGACCTAAAAATCTACATGAAAACTGTTTTAAACCTTTTTACAAACCGAATCTGAAAGAAGTTACAAAACGTTCACGTAAAAATAATGGATTTCTTTTTCCCCAACCTAATTTAAACACAAGCACAAGCTGACTTAATTCTTTATTATTTGAACAGATTTGTTTATTCCCATTCATTAGAAATTATAAGAAGGGATTATAATTTTCTAATAGCTTATGATATTTTCCCACAAGCTTTAGTTATTTCCCATAGAATTGCTATTTATAATTATTTTTTGTTAGTATTGCTTTCCCTTAATTGTAATACTTAAGATAATACATATATTTTAAAAATTACGAGAAAGAAAAGTAAGAACTAAAATGAAAATAAAAATTTTTGAATTTTTATTTTACTAATAAATCTTATATTTGAAAGTATTTGTGCACGAGTCGCTCAATTCTGGGAAATGTATCTGTTTCATTAACGTTCATTTAACTGAATCAGCGTAATATTTGTGTAATAATGACAAAAAATAATTAAGTTTGAGTACTTGAATATACGAAATGAAAATAATGTATTTATAAGTGCTTAAAATAACTTAACATTGGCTTCGAAATAAAAGGAAAATAGGGTAATCTATATCCTATCAAAAGGTGTAATTAGTATGTACCAATTGTTATAATTATTAAATGAGTGAATTTTACCTTTTACTGACTGACTATTTTTTGTCAAATATAAAGAGTTAATACTTGACAATGAAGAAAAGCCTTTTGATTTATATTCATTCATTGGAACTATTTCAAGTTGTCAATTATTTAAAGTCTACAGCTTCAAATTTCTAATGAATATTTCATAGCATATCTAGTTAAAAAATCAATATTGGATAATATTATTATCAAAATGTTTTTTAAAGCATTCTTGTTCAGATTTCAGATGCTAGGCATAGAAATACCTAGAAAGAATATATAAACTGGAATTTAAGCATAAAAAAACAAACCACAAAACTCTAGAAACATAAAAATATTAATAAATTTTGATTTCCCACTTTCTAAGAGTCAATCTATCTATATTTGGCAAATTTCTCAGCTCTTAAGGTAACAAAAATTTTTAAAAATAAACGAAAAAGGAAATGGCTTATATGGATCTTACTCTAAAGAAGAAGTTTTTTAATCTTTGATAAATTTATCCTAATATATTTGTATTTGTCCATTTGACCTTTCTTAGATAGCTTCATTTATCTTCATTATTTTAATGTCAAACTATAAAAGGAAGTACTCCGTGTTTCGTGGAAGTAAACTGAACTATTTAGATTGAAAAGTCCCTAATGAAAATAAGCTACTGTTAAATAACGGAAATAGAATGTTAAATTCCTTTTTTTTCAGGTTAATTGGTTGAGACCAGTAATTATTTTCTTTCTTATCACATGTAAATATCGATCACTGATGATCTTCGAGGAAAAACTTAATATGATGTAGATGTTGAAGCCTTACAATAATCCAATATTTAAACTATATCTGGAATTGAATCAACTTTTCTTTTAATAAGTACCTTTTATGTTTTTAAAAAGATGCTTTAATTAAAGAATGAAGCTTAGGTTTTTAGTTCTTTGTGCATTTTTAAGTTTATTATAAATTGATAGAAATCAAAATTTAGTTTTAAGGACTAAAATATTAGATTTTTTTTTTTTAAAATATCAAATCACCATTTTTGGTCACGAATTTGTTAATATTTCAGAGAAAAATGATTAGTTAGAATTTATATTAGATGAGAACATAGTTTAAAAAGATGTTTTTAATACATCATTAAGGTTGAATACATATATCTGTATTTCTATATATCTATACATATCGCATTTTATCTTATAATTATCTTAATCTATTCAATTTCTTTTAATACTTCTTGATTTTTATTAATCTTAATTTTTTTAGATTGTCTGATAATTTTAATTTTATGCAGTAAGACGAGTTTTTTTATGTTTTTCATTTATGAATAAAAGTATTTAGTTAAAATAATCTGTTTTCTTAGTTCTACCGATAATCAACCTAAAAAGTTTATAAGGTATTATTTTTCAATAATATCAAATATTACTTGATATTATTAATCATAATCGATTAATTGATGTATTTAAACACCTAAAATTATAGAATTTACATTTTAATAGTATTGATCTGAAACAACTAATAATGTTAAAGATTTAGGCAATAAAAAATCGATTATTAGATGAATGTTAAAAGAATAGAAAAAAACACTAGCCATAAAATGCATTTTAAATTTCATTCCTGTTTAGCAAATAGCAATTGCCATAAAAAAATCTCGAAAGTGAACATGCATACTCATGTTGTAATAATTATAAACAAAAAATGTAAAACAATTTTTAACAAAAGCATACATCTCATAGAAAATATTTTTTTCTTAAACTTGTGACATCTTATGAAAAAGTTTCGATGTGTAATTCTTTGAAATTTGCCTTTTAAACACACAACATGTTGACAATTTAGAAATAATTTCATTTTATTTAGAAAATAATTTCATTTAATAAAAAATATATTGCAGTTACATTGAATAATGGTAAATGTTGGAGAGTAATAATTTTACAGGAAGGAAAATTTGAAAAACGTCTTCATAATAATTTTATGTGTAGTAGTTCAAATAAAGTCAAAATACCACTATATTCTTTCTATTATAATATTTTGCATTACATTGTAAAAATGTAAATAAATTATTCGCAAGTAGTGAGGAAAATGTATATCATGTAAGATATCACATGTGTATTTTAAAATTATAAATTAAATAATATATTTTATGACTATTTTATTTATTTTTGATAGTTAATTTTATTATTTTAATGGAGAATTTTTCAACCCTAATAATTTTTTTTGTATTATTTAGTTTAAAGTATATATGAGTTTTTGATAAACGTTTAAATATAAACTTATTTATTTGAGCATTTCAGTACCAATTTTAGGATTTATTGAAATAAACTTGCTAAATACATATTTTTTAAAATTTAAAAATTTGCACTCAAAAATAGAGAAGTATAATGAATTTTAAGAAAATATATTTACTATTTACATAACCATGGTTTGGTAGTTTATCTATTTAATTTATTTTTATGTTACGAAGAAAATTGCTTTATGAAATGAATAACGATTATTTGATATGAAAATATCAATGTATTATTAATTATATTTTTTCTAAATATCACAATGTGAATGAGTAAATTACATACATTGAAGAAATTGTTGGTTTATATTTTAATTTACTTTTTAATATGCGTGAATAAAAATGTATTTATTTTGCAATAAATTTTTGAGTAAAATAATTGTCACTTGCTAATAATCTACGAATTACTGATTATTTTCCATTTGATTTTTGCTTTTTTTTAGAAAAATCATTTAATTTAATTACCTACTTTAAATTTTCATAATACAGTTTGTACATGTATTAATATAAAGTATTTCTATCTGAAGATTGTGTCCCTATTATGCATTAGATATTTTAAATATTGATGTTAATGTCAAGATAGACTAGGGTTAAAAGGTTTAAGCAGTATTTATAAGACGTACTTGATAATATGCGGTGACGTGTAATTATAATTGATATAGGGAGTAAGTTTCGTTCATCTGGAATATTTAAAACCTGTGTCAACTTTAAAGAAAATAAAAAAAAAATTAAATATATTTCTTTATAAATAAATAAAACTACTTAAGTCCTTTTTAAAAAATAAATTTGATTTTAGGAATATATAATGTAGGTGTTTTTTAAATCATTTTTAGCAATAATTTGGTTTTTCAATTTTAAAGTGCTATATACTGCATCTTCAAAAAGTTATACTTTCTAAATCCTCTCATTTTTTTTCTAAATGCTCCCCTTTTTTATATCTTAATCCTTCCATTGTGTAAAATCGTAATGCATAAAGTCATCAACATACAAAACTAAAGACTTTTTACTAGGTTTTCATACAATCTTATCAAAATATTTAAAATGAAAGCATAAATTTGAACAACAGCTTAACACCATGTAATTAAAAATTACTTATTGAATTTGAATAATTATTACTATGTATTTTAAATTTTAACTCACTGTTGTTTTAAAAAAGTATGCATAAAAATATTATAAATATTAAAATAGTACTTCCTATACTTTATAGAAAAAAACTACTTCCAATACTTTTATGGATTTTACATTCCTAGATATATTTTTATGAAACTTCTACGATGCAAGATATCAGCTCAATTTACGTTTCTCCATTTTCCTGAAGAATTCAGTTTTATCTTACATTTTCAAGTGAATTTCAGATAAAAAGGATACATGGAATATAATATTTCTTGGTTTTTTTTCGAGTTTGATATTTTAAATTAGAGATCAGGTGTAATTCCAAAGATCAAAGAACTTAAGAACTGTGTA
>JAPDSC010079342.1:13913-25697 GCA_026290005.1 Latrodectus geometricus | reverse complement strand
AGAAAAAAATTATTTACTACAATGCATTCTCCTTTCTTTCTATAATCCCAAAATGTAATTGTTTTTAAAAAATAATAATATTTACTATCTTTTAAGTTTTTGAAAAATAAGAATTCAGAAAATCCATTTTCGCTTTTATTAAATTCATTTCTAATTGAAAACATATTAAAACACTTTGAAAAGAGTGCCGTTTTCAATATGCAATAACTTTTATAACCAAGCAAAAATTTTTTTATAAACTTCATTCGATTTATTTTTGGTAAACTTGTTCATAAGGTTTCATTTTGTGATACAAAACATCCTTATGAGATGTAGTTTATTAAATTATTTTATAGTGTATTCACTTTTATGCGTTATAAAATGTAGAACCTAATTATACGTTCTCATTAAAGCTTCAAAAATGTGTGTTCTGTTTCTATTTTCTTAACATTAATTTAAAATTTGTTATTTCAGTTCACAACTAGGTGGGATCCAAGAAATTTCAATATATGTTTTCCTTTTAGTAAAATGTTTAACTTAGTAAGCATAGTCCATTTTTCAAGTGTAAACTAAAAATTTATTAATTTAAATATTTGTGTAAAATTATCTAAACGGAATGCCGTGAAAACGGTACATTCAGCTAGTTGATTATTTATTATGAAAGTTGAAAACATTTGACTTTAATTTGGATACAGGACTTCAAATTTTTAAAAAATAAAAAATTTCTTCCCTCTTATGTCACCATTGGTTGCTCGTCTACTCAATTTATTTTATTTCAAAAACCTATTTCTTTGTAAAAAAGATAAATTTGGAAACATTTCCTTTGTTTCCTATATTTATCATAGTATTGTTGTATAATTTGATTACATATACTTGATACATACAAACACATATACATAAATAAATAGAAAGTCACTGATCAAATCTTGTAGATATAAAAAATAGTTAGCCCACATTTCGTTTACTTTTTGTTTTAATATGCAAAAATATTTATCGCATTACTTATTTTTATTTCTAAGGATTTCCTCTGCTTATGAGTTCTCTGTAACTTGCTCGTTTCATTCGCTCTACTATTTTCATTAACTCTTCTAATAAGTTTTGTTCAGATGAGTATCTTTTCTAGAATGTTGAGTGAGCATTATGTTCTGGCTATTTTATAGGTTCATCATAAAAGCAAGACAAATTAAGTTTAAAAAAATTTAAGTTAATTAAAATTAAGTTAACAAAAACTTAAATTAATTATTTTTAAGGTAAGTGTGATCAAGAAAAAAAGTTTACTTTTTATTATATTTAGATATAAAAAATGTAATGTCATCTATCTGACTATTAATAAAATTAAAAATGTGTAACATATTCCTTAAAATCTATTTGAATATATGTAGCTGATTTTAGATTTAAGCAATACCAGTTGATGTCTACAACATGTTGTTTCTGATGATATCTGGCAACGCCAAGCCTGCCAGTCAGAGACTTGGCGAATTAAATTAGAGAGAGAGAGAGTGTCTTCCGTTTTTGAATATAGCACCCTCAAACGAAGGTTGAAGTAAGACTTTTGGCTCATAGCAGCACCATCTTAATCTTCCAATTTAGAGATTGAAACCAGAGAAGACCCAAAGCATGGCTCCAACCACCCCCAGAGGTAATAATTTGTAATGGGAACGTGGAGGACATTGCGAACCGACAGATTTCACTTGCCTCAGTCGCCCTTAGGGATCACGACGGATCTTCTGGCTAAGCCGGGATTCGAACTCATCACCTTTTGGTAAAGAGAACGACGCGATAACCAACCAGGCCACGGTGGCTCCTGTATAAAATCTGAAGGTGTATACTTATTAACATATAGAGAATCATATAATAATGGCTTTTCATCAAAAAACATTTATATTACTTTCTCATTACATAGCTGCTGAAATTAATAATTTATTGTTGAAATTAAACAGTTAATTTCAATAGTAATTTGACAGTATACAGTTGAAGTTATTTGAAAACATAAATTAAGATGGTTATTGTTATATACAATAATTTTTATTATTATTTTGAATGAATGTGTATGCAAATACTATGGTAAAAATAAATGTTTTTAATAGCTTTTTACATTCTTAACAATTTTATTTTCCTAAATATATTTTTGTAAAATTTGAAAGGTTTTTTCCTTGAGATATCAACATATTTATTTCTTTTTAAAAAAGATTTTGTTTGTATTTTAAAATGTACTTCACATGAAAGCACACTAGTGTTATTTACTGTCGTTATTTATAGTCCTTCGAATAAGATGTATTGGAACAAAATAACTAAAGGCATTTTACTTCTTAAGATTTGTAACCAAGATAAAATCTTTTTTCATGGATTACAGTTGAATAAAAAGACGATATCATTCTAAAGCCATTATTTTTGTGCCTTATCTCTTTGTAAATCACGTTTTTATTTCATTTAAAGGATAATTTAATTGTATTAGACAGTTAAAAAACAATAGAAAATTATTATAAGTTGAAAACATACTTATAAATATGTTTACACAATTGAAAAGTCATCTATTTATATATAGGTTTTGAATGTAATTTAGTATTTAGAAGTACATATTTTATAATTTGTAATTATAAATAAATGAGAAATTTTATACATTAGACAAATGGTAATAAAAACTGATTTTTTTTACATAAATTTATCAATTAAACGTATTGAAATATTAATTTTTAATTTTGAATTGATTTTTTAATTCCAGAAAAATATAGACAATTTTTTAGTTTTCATTAGACGCAAGTACATTTACAATACAAATAGAATATGAAAATAAAACATTTTTTATACTGTTTTTTTATACTTCCGTATGCCCATATGTCAGTACAGCTGTCAATTTAAAATAATTACGTTTTAAAAATAAATTAAGTAAATTCTAAACTAATATTCTTTAAAACTAAAATCAGGAAACATATTTCAAAAAAAGAGTAAAATGTTTTTTTCTTCACAAGTTATAGAAATCTCATGTGTTTATATTGCTTTCGAAAACCATTTAAAATTCATCACTGGCTTCCCGTTTTTGCAAAAGGATTTTTTGCGGCGAAATCTTTCTTTGCGATAGTGACTTTCCTTTCAAATTTGATTCGGCAAAATATGTCAGAAGCTGTCATCTACTGAAACTGGATTTGAAGAGCGTTTCAATAAAAAGAGAGTATTTTGAATGTGATTTTATAAATAGAAACTTGAAGATATTCTCATAAATTATCAATACACACTATTTTTCTTTGAAAAATGATTTTGACAATTTTAATTGCTCAAATTTTTAAGTTACAATACAAGAATAATTAGAGCATCCTGAATGATTTACCCCATTAAATGGAGTAAATATAAACATTGACTACTTTGAAGAAGAGTGACGCTTCAACATGCGTTTTTGTATTGTAATGAATAATTAATTTCCATTTTAAAAAATAAATATTTATCTGGTAATCACTCAAAAGAAGCAATTTTCATACTTTAATTTCTGGAGCTTTTTTTTTATTAAGAATTTGAAATCTTATGCCCATTGGGGACATATACTTACTGTCATAATATTTGACATACTATATGTATGGGTTTTGAATAGAGGCTGGAATATGATTTTTAAAGTATTTGTAAGTATGAAAGGAAAAAAAAATAAAATAGAAAAGTTTTGTTCCCGACAAAAATTTAGAAAAAAGCTAGAAAAATTTTATAACTAAGCCACTTTGTAATTTAAAAATACTCAAATTTAATTACGAAGATTTTATTTGATCTTTTAAGAGATTTCAGTCTGCAGATTTGCTAAACATCCTTCAAGATTCAATGCAGTTTGACAGCAGTGATAATTGCAATACCTTTGTTATTTGCAGTCGGAAGTAAATATGAGTGTTGTATAAGTGGAACAGAGAGTGTTACGAAAGTAGTATTGTGATATTTTTATTAAGTGCTTGAAAAAAATCTTGTTGAGAAAACAATTTCTGGTGTCTGAAATAAAAATAAAAACTAGATGGTTTGTTGAATGATGTCATAAAAATACGAATGAAGTATCAAGGTTCTAAACATAAGTTATTGAAGAAAATCAGAATAGTTTGTATGAACAACAATTAATTTCATAATGCAGACCATAGGTTTCATCAAGGAGCTTCTAATGAAAAGGATTTCCGGTAATTAGATATTATAATTACCGGAAATCAATTTCCGGTAACTAGATAATAAAAAAGTATAGATATTACCAGAAATATGTGAATATTAAATTAATTTTCATTGTAATTTAATTTATAAAAATTTCCAGATTTATACCGGGAAATTAGTATATTATACACTAGAAAGTATTTTTATGTATTAGTCTTAATATATGGTATTTTTCATGGCAGAGGTTCCAAATTTAAATGTTTGTGTTACTTTGTATTCAAAAGACGTTTTAGTTAAAGAAAATTATTTTTGCAGAGAAGGAATGTAAAAGAGTATAAAAAGATTTGTAAGCAATTATTTTAGTTAATATTAATGAATCAAATATATATGCTTCTTATTAAAAAATAGTAATTTATAAATATTTTCAAAATTATTTATAGATGAAAAAAATAGAACAATTTTATAAATGGTTGAAATAAAAAAATATTTTGAAGACTCATGGTTCAAATAGATTGTGAAAAGTATGCAAGCTTTGATAGAGTAATTGAGGATCTTATATATTATTACAACTTTTTTCCGACTCCTGATTATATACTAAATTTGAATAATTAGTTTTTTTTAAGAAAATAGTGATTCATTTTGAAGTATGAATAGTATTTTTTGCAATAGACTCAAACATTTTGTTAACTGAATTTTAGATAGAATGTATTGCTGAAATGCATAGAAACGTTTCATTGTCTAAAATTATATCCATCTAGATTTTAAACATGATTGAACTTACCTAATTTTGTGATATTTTTTTAAAATAATAGAAAATTTAAGTTTTTACATAAATAAAAAGAGTGTAAAAAATTGCTTTTATATATATATATATATATATATATATATATATATATATATATATATTCCTTTTAAATCTGAGTGCATGAATTGAAAATTCCGCTTTTAACAACATAATAAATGTGAAAATAATTTTTGTTGCTGATTACCTACGAAGCAGTAAATAAATAAAACTATTTAAAGTATTTTTGATATAAAGGTAAGATTTATTTATGTATCTCTAGCAAGTAGATTTCTCCTTTCATAGAGAATTTCCATTTGTCTTCAACACTATGCGTTTTCTTTGAATGTTTCAAAAGAAAATTTTCTGAAACGTTAATGAAGTAACTTATTATGGTCATGAGAGTTTACATTAAATCTAAAGGACTAGAAAAAGATCTCTGAAAGATAACAAATTTTCTAAGCGAAGAAAACTAATTGGCTACACGAAATTATCTCTTTTATTAAACATGGAATGCCAAGGTAATAAAGCATAAAGTTTTTAAATTAGAAATTTCTGCACTTGATTTTCTTCCGGAAAGATTTTTCCTGCATTCAGATGAGTTTTAAGATTATTGGGAGAGAATAGAATATTTCTTTCAGTTAAAACATTTTGAAGCAAAAGTGCCTTTATTAATTTAAATAGGGTATTACTTTACTAGAAGACAGAAAAAGAATTTGTGTAATTTCTATAATAAACATTTTAGAACTTTCATTCAAATGAAATTTTGTTTTGAAATTGTTGTATAAATTTTAGAGCACAGAGCAATTATTGTCGCTACTGATCATTGGGAAAAGTTTAAAAATAAATGTATCTCAAGTACAATTATTGTATTAAAGAATGTCTATTTAATGAATAACACATTATATAAATTATTCGTTTAACGTTTCTTATTGTTGTTTAATATAACGTCAAATATTTAATTGTTTTTACAGTTAAGTGGAAATGGATTATTATACACAATCTTCTTTAAATAAATTATTTCTACAGATCATCAATCTCTCTAATATAAAGAAAATTCCTTAAAAAATTCTGAAATTCTTTCCTTAAAATAAGACATTACAAGGTTATAGATTTCTTAGTTCAGAAATTACAAAATGCCATTTTTGTGACCATATTTGATATTCCTTGTTTTAACAGTTTGCTATAAGTAAAAGAGAACTGTTGAAATTATTTTAATGTCAAATTATAGATTTGTAGCCTTTCTTCACTTTACAGGTTTTTTATCTGTTCATAAAAAGTAATGGGATAATTCACAGGTCATTATAATAAATGATTCTTATTTTTTTGCAAAAGAATCCCTGTGTTGATGTTATTCCCAAATATCTGTCTACAAAAGTCATTAAAGCTAGAGATGAGAAATTGTTTCAAAGTTAAAAGTGTACACCACATTTAAAAATTCATTTCATATTAGTTGCCATTGATCACATGAAAAGGAAAGTTTCCTTACCACATCTTAAAATATCTACAGAAAATGTTTATATCTTATACAGAACGTTGAAATATAAGATTAAATAAATAGAGGTTTAAATCTAAAGCTGCGAAAATATCAAGGTGTTATTTCAAGGTTTTACTATCAATTACTGAAAGGAATTTTATTTGCTGACCAGGGAAAGGTTAACCCACGTAATGTCAATGCAAAGGCCAATCTTTTTATTAGCAGTTAGTTTGTACAAAGCAAGAGAAGTTACTTAGCTGCAAAGTAAGTATTTATCAATAAATGCAAGGGTCTCGAGCAAGACAATCTTAAGAAGATTTCATAAAATTAATCTTTATGCTCGCTTAAGTATATTATATTGAGCATGTGGAATGAAGATAGTAAATTTGGTGGTAAAATGTATCAATCATCAAATTAAATGTCAAAGGAATAGTGTAATGCTTTTCAATTCAGTTATACTATATGTGAAATGATAAGAAGAGAAAAGGTATCAGAAATAATCTCCGATGCACGTGAAAAAATCAGATTTCAGACAGAATATAAGTATATTGAGGATACAAACCGCAATTAACATTAGTTTATATACCATTTGGAATATATATTATCAACCAAGGATATGCAGACCAAAATATCAACCGTATAGCATACTTTATGCAGACTTCAGGAAATTAATTTTATAAGAAACAAACTTAAAATTTAATACAGTATGGTCACCTGTTATGTTTACCTTGATCTGATATAAAATAATTTGGAAAATTTGGACAACACCTTGAAAAAGCTTTTCTTCCAGTACAGGTTTTTGCAGTGCAATTCTTTTATGTTTTTCATAAACTCTTTTTTCAACAAATTTTTTTGTCGTTTATGTTATCAAACATATTATATTTTTTGCTTTGTGTCTATTGTTACAGAGAATATTAAAGTTCTACAGCCTGTTCCTTTTTCCTTTTTTGTATTTAATAACACGTGTACTCTTTTCTTTTTTACTATCAAGCATATATTCGAGCAAAGGCTTTCACCTCTTTTTTGCTTGTAACTTTACTATTTTTTTATGTAAAACATTATGTCAGTAAGTTATTTTCTTCAAAAAATTAGAAATGAAAAAACAATTACAAGAAAACTAATTAAGAAAAAAACTATACATTTTAGTTAGTTTTTTTATTGATGGGGTACTTTTATATAAGATTTATTAACGAGAATTTAGCGTTAAGATTTTAATATAATCTTAAAAAATAATTCTGCACTCAAGTAGTAGTTAAAAATATGTTAAAAGCCATGTTATCTAACTTATGTTAAGCCAAAATGAGAAGACAAAAGTAAATATAAATAAAAAAAATATTGTTCATTGTACTCATAGACATTTTTTCAAATTAAATAATGTTATCCAAATGTTTTAATCCAATTGTGCAGTTATTTTTGTTAAATAAAATAATTATGATTATTAGAATGATTATATAATCATTTTATTTGAAAAAAAGTAGCTACACAAACAAGGGGATTATTATAGAATAATTAAAACTGATTTCTTATATTTTCAATCCATTAATTCAATAAATATTACCTGAATTTTTGACAATATTCTAATTTATATCATGTACGATAAAGGCATATAATAATTTGTTCATGAATGAAATTTTGGTTTTTGTTTAATTCAAAAAGAAAAGGAAAAATTTAATGAATGGTTTGAATATTGAAAGAAGAATCTGCTATACATTCTGATGAACAAATACATGTACATTTTAAAACAAAAAACTATATAAGAAAATAAATTAAATAGTTTGTTAACAACTATGTGTAAAGTTTTAGTTTTCAATAAGGCATTTACTTAAATCATTGATACTTTTCACTTCCAATTTTACAGGGTAATATTTAATATTTTGTACAATGAAATTTTGGCTATAGAAATCTTTTCTAAATCTGCAAAAATGTTTCTTGTAAGGTAATCAAAAATACATTAAAAAGCTAAATACGAATGATCTTAGCACAAATAATTAATAAATTAAAAAAAAAACTGGAGAGAATTTAATCCCACCAAAGAAACAAGTTTAGAAATATTAAGGATTGAAATCGATGCAAACAAATTATTTAAATTATATTCATTTAAAAAATTCATGGAAATTATATTACATTTTAGAATTATTCCCTTTATAATTAACTATTTTTTATTATCTTACATCATTATAATTGCTCTTTAAAATAATTTAATAGAGATAACAATAATTTTATGCATTTAACTTATCTATGAAATTTGATATTGAAAAATGTATAAAATGAAAATTCTGCAAAGAAAGAATTACCGATTTTAATTCCTTTTAAAGAGTATTTATGAATTTCATTTAATAAATCTGAAAGTTTTCCTCTTTAAGTTTGTCTTTAAATTAATCTGATTTATTTTTAAAAGTTTTAACAATATTTAGATTCGTAATTTAATTCTTTTTAAGAATGATTTTTCTTTTGTTAGAGCAGTTTTGGAATTAAATTTTGGAAAATATTACCACTGGAAAATAAAGTATGTTGTTTAAAACATTTGAATTAATTTTGATAAGATAAAAGCGGAATAAAAACCATAACCATAAAAAATGCTTGGTTTCAGTAAGAATTGCTGTTTAAATTGTTTAATGGTACTTGTATACCTCCAGGTAATGAAAGCAGTTTAATTGAATTACACTAGAAACTAAATTTTTCATTTCAATTTATTTTGAAGAAAGTTTGCTTTAATGTATTTTTATTCATTTAGATGAATTGGGAAACTTCAAAGAGCATTCGTTCTTCTATTAAAATTTGGAATTCATTTTTCAGGGGAAACTCGTAAATTTATTCATATTTGTTGTTTATGTTAGTTAGTTAAATTTTGAATTCTTCAAGAAAAAATGTACGAAACATTTTAAGAAGAAATATGGTGAAATATTGCGAAATATGGTTAAAATGATTATTAAATTAGTATAAAAAATGCAGAGTAGTGCTTTTTTAATGTTTTGAAATTATAACTGAAATGAACATGAAATATCGAAATAATATAACATGAAAAAAATATCAACAAATTTATCGAACTCTATTAATGGAATTATGGAAATTCAGAATAAAGTAAAATATTTAAAAGAACTTTTGATTTATGTTCTTTTTAGATACCATAAAATTTGTTAAGTTACCACATTCGATTTTAGAAGGAAAAGCAAATTATTTTACATCAAACAAAAACATTTCTTTAGATTTGGTTTATTGGATTAATGTCCTTAAAATTCATTAAAGAAGCAATTGATTGATAAAAAATAATTTAATTGGAATTTCTCCTTTAATTAATACTATTCCATTGATTCTATAGTAATAATGAAAGCATTTTTATAAACATTTGAGATAATTTAATTGTACAATATAGCACAAAAGTGTTACTGTTATTTGAGAGATTCTTTTAAGTATACATTTACTATGTATTTACATACATACATATACATACATTTACTATCTATTTGATATTTACTAAACATTGTATTGACAACTTTCTATAATAAAACAAACAAAAAACCTCAATTCACTAATTCATATAATTTTTAAATTTGACAGTTTTCTCCTTTTAAGTAGACTGATTAGGAGTCCTCTCTAGAAAGATACGTATACTAAAATATATCTCAATAAATGTTATGTGCGCTGTAACAAAATGTTAAATTGATAAATAGCTTGAATTTTCTTTAAATAAATAATGTAAATTTAACTATCCCAATTGTGTTAATTTCTGAATAATATAATTAAATTTAAAGAAAATATAAAAATAGACGTAAATATAATTTCAGATTTCTTAACAAAACATTCACAAACACAGAAAATATATACGCCGCAAAAATTAATTATGAGAAACGAATACTTCAAAATAATATTATTTTATATTGTTAATAATTGTTCTGAAACTAATTTTGGGGCAATTTTTTGTTTAAAAAAACTTATTAAAAGGGTGGTAATAAATGAGTTATAGTTTTTGTTTTTGGATACTTCAGAATTTTCGTGTTTTTCAGATTTTTCTTCTAATTTGTAAACAATTATTTTTATGATTTGAATTATATTTCATGACAAAACTACATGACTTCAGCAAAAAATGTAAATCTTGAAAACTAAAGGATACAATAAATTAATTAAAATTCTATTTGTCTTTTTTCATCCCCCCAAAGTTAGAATATCTCACGAAAATAAACTCTAAAATTATCCATAAACTAAAAATAATTGTCTTTGTATCACAAAATATTCGATTTTAAGATACTATAAATAGATTGTTATAATAGACTATAATAGCAAGTGAAACAAATCATGCGAGCCTCAAAGGAAACTAAAAATAAATGATCCCACACCCACCTACATATATTTTTGTTCATTAATGTATTAAATTTCTATCATTAGTTCTATTTTTATGAGTGAATTTATTTTTAGAAACAGAATGTACTTATATCTTGAAAATTTTCATTTAGTATTTATTAACATGATATATAATTTCATAATAGTCTATTAATAGGATTTCAAATAAATATTATACATTAGCTTCATTTTGGAATAAAGTTTAGAGAAAGCAAAAATTTTAACTGATTTTTATGCATATTTCATTAGTACCGATAGTCACATTTTATAATTTAAATATTTCAGTTTCCAACATTCTTTTAAAAAAAGATAAAAGTTTCTAAAAAAAATTAGAATGATTTCAAGTTAAATCATTATTATATATAAATAGTTCCTTGAAATGAAATTGTTTATCAAACGATAAGCGCTCTCTAAATACGTGATTCAAAGATTTATTCCTGCTAATAGAATTTTTTCTTGATGGTATGGGGAAGTTTGTTTCAATTTAAATTGTTTCGTACAAAGATGAAAGGAAAAAATGTAATGCAATCGAACGAAAACCCAAAGTGAAGTTATATGACAAGTTGTTTTCTCATCATAGAGATTAATTTATTTGGTTAATTTAAACTTCAATTTGAAATTCAATCACTAATTCCTACGTAAAAAGTTTAAAAATGTAAAAGTATCATTAATTTCTCAAACTCAATATTATTTTTCACCATGTACATTATTTGCAATAAATAAATGCATTTAATTCTTGAAATTTTATCCTTTCCGATTCAATTTATTTCAAAATATTTTTTTTAATCCTTATGGTTTTATTTGGAAACTGTTTGAAATATATCAGACATTTTGTTTATTTCTTTTAATTAAGATTTTAAAATTGTAAACAATTGACTTCTTATTAATTTAATTGCAGGGAAAGAAAAATTAAATAGGGTTTAATTAATTTGTGAAAATGTTATCATCATTTGAAATTATATATTTAAAATTTTATAAACAAATGCATAAATTAACTAATTATTTTTTGACTGACACACACACACACACACACACACACACACACACACACACACACACACACACACACACACACACACACACACACACACACACACAC
>JAPDSC010079342.1:0-13813 GCA_026290005.1 Latrodectus geometricus | reverse complement strand
ACACACACACACACACACACACACACACACACACACACACACACTCATTGAAAAACGCATACTCACAGAAAATTATACGTAAAATAATACGTATTTTTCTATAATGAAACTGATTCAGTCATATTTTAATTCTATATATTACACTTAATTTAATATTACTATTAATGTTTTGGAGAATTTCTGTTAATAATAAAAGATACAGAATTTAGAATATGAGCAAATTTCTAATATGTATAGAATGTGTAGTATGTGTATGTGTAGAATTTTATCTAGCATGTGTAGAATTTTACTTCTTTAACTAAAATTTTTTTCGACCTCTTTCTATTGAGAGTTATTAAACAAACTATTTCAAACAAAGTTCAAACAAACTATTTCAAATATCTTTACTTGTTTTTAGGTCAAAGTTTAATTGTTCCACCATATATTTTATTAACTTTTCATGAATTGCCAAATTCTCACATTGTTTTTATTTTGTGTTAAAATTTTGTTTGCAGAATTGTACTATCAATTTTTTTTCAAGTTTTCATTTTTAAATTTTGTTATAGATAATATTGCATCTTCAATGGCAAATATTGCGTCTTATATGGCAAATATTACATCTTAGGAATATAGTATAATATTAATTGAATTATTATTTAATAAATATTATGAAGATAGTAAGAATTATATTTTACTCATATTTAAGAAAAGGAACAGTTTCTATTTTAATAGCTCTTTTCTTAATACAACATATATTTCTATGCTTTAACTAGTTATAATTATTACAAAGAATAAAAATGATTCTGCATAAAGAGATTTATTTAAATAATTTTATGTTTATAAAAACGTAAAATTCTCAAAAATATGAGAGCTCTCGAATTTCTAAATGAATAATTCCAGATGAAATTTTTTTATTTCAACTTTCAAGTTTCTTTGTCTGGGAATAGCTTTCAAATATTTTTCCAATTTGGTCTGATGATTTGGAAAGTTCTAATATTTACAAACTGAAAAAAAAGTACATTTCGTTTCCAGTTTATCGATTTTTCACCCGTTTCTCCAAAAGGACCAATCACCAATCACTGAAAAGCAGTATATTGAGTTTCACAGTATTTCTTTAAATTTCTAACGAGCCTTTCTCAGATTGCAGGATATAGGAAAAGTATTTGATGTAAAAAGTTTGAAAAGTTTTTAAGACTCTAAGTAATCGTATATAAATAAACTCTGAAACATGATGGGAAATAAATTAGATGGACATTAAAAAAAATTGAACACGAGTCTGAAATAAAGTAAAATAATTAAATTTTTTTAATACTTTATTATAGTCATAAAGGTCAATATTAGAAAAGCTTATAGTAGAATTATTTAAAACATTTAAAAAAAAATCCTAGAAATTATAAAACATTCCTTATTTCTTAAAATCATTTTTACTATTAGAATGGGGAAAAAGTAATCCATTATTTTTTCGGTAGACGTCTGTAGTGATCGATATCTCGTGAGGTATCTATCAAACAATTTCAGATTTATGCTCGTTGGAAAGGTGACATTTGACACTAAAATATCCTCTTGCGGTTTTTTGTTTGATTAATTCAGTTACGAGTACAAGGTTTTAAAAATGGAAGACAACAAATAGAAAATTCGATACATTTTCGTTTTTCTCTTGCAACGGCGAAAAGATAGGCGGGTGGCTAAAATTGTGAAAGGTGTTTATCGTCCTATATAAGACTGTAATAACCAGTTACGTACAATTTTTGTTTCGTCGATTCCGTTCGGATATTTTTGATGTTAGAGATGCACCTCGCATGTGGATACAGCATCGTCGAAAATGTCTATAAAATATCAAAAATGATCGAAGTTAACCGCATGTCAGCAGTCGTAACGCGCAAGACCTAAAAATCTACATGAAAGCAGTTTTAAACCTTATTACAAAGTGAATCCAAAAGAAGTTACATAAAGTTCACGCAAAAATAATGGATTTCTTTTTCCCCAAACTAATGTTTTCTTATTCTTTAAATTTTTTTTCTTTGTATTGAGGATTCTATTAAGTAATTAATTAATTTAACTTTTTTCTTATTTTTAATATTTGGACAAAAATGATCTAAAACATTAAAATATTTATAAGTTACATTACTTCAGTTTATGATTTATTAAAATTTTTAATATTAACAAATAATTTTGATTTGATTATATAAAATTTCAAAATTTGTTACATATGAAAATAAATATAAAATAATCGTTAAAGAATTATGTAAAATTAAAAGTTTAAGTATTTAAACAAAATACTAATGCTCTTTAAACATGTATTTACTGAAATGTTTTTATAAAAAGTTATATAAATGTTTTATTTAAATACATCATGAGTTACAAGCCATTTATATATGTGCTTTCAGGTTTTATATTAATAGATAAATTAATATTTTGATTGTTGTTATTCATATTTTTGCAGCCTTTGATTTTGACTCAGCATATTGCAGTTCTATAAATTTTGTGAGGATATATTGTTCACGATATCATAAAAATATACTGAATACTTTAGTTTGTTTAGCGACCAACAAATATGAAAAAATTTATTTCAATATTTTTTAACCAACTGCATTTTTTATGGATCTTAGAAAAATAAAAACATGAATTAAGAAACATATATATCTAAACTATGAAGTATATTTTTATATTTAATATTTAACGTGATAGTTAAAAATAGTTGATAAATAGAAGGCAAAGGACCACATATTTGTTATAAAAATAAATTTCTAATCAATTTCTAAATGTATTATGTTATTATATATAATTACTTTGAAGTACTGCTGTAGATTTCTGATGAATATTTCGTAATTATTGAAATAAAAGAATGTAGATTATGATTAATTATACAACTGCTGTTGCTATTTCTATAAATACCAAATATTTAAAATTTATTATAGAATTAGTATTCAGTGAATAATTAGAAAAACTTTTTATAATATTAGTTTGGGGAAAAAGAAATCCATTATTTTTACGTGAACTTTATGTAACTTCTTTTGGATTCGCTTTGTAAAAAGGTTTAAAACAGCTTTCATGTAAATTTTTAAGTCTTGCGCGTTACGACTGCTGACATGCGGTTAACTTCGATCATTTTTGATATTTTATAGACATTTTCGACGATGCTGTATCCACATGCGAGGTGCATCTCTAACATCAAAAATACCCGAACGGAATCGACGAAACAAAAATTGTACGCAACTGGTTGTTACAGTCTTATATAGGACGATAAACACCTTTCAAAATTTTAGCCATCTGGCTATTGTTTTCGCCGTTACAAGAGAAAAACAAAAATGTATCGAATTTTCTGTTTGTTGTCTTCCATTTTTAAAACCTTGTACTCGTAACTGAATTAATCAAACAAAAAACAGCAAGAGGATATTTTAGTGTCCAATGTCACATTTCCAACGAGCATAAATCTGAAATTGTTTGATATATACCTGACGAGATATCAATCACAACAGACGTCTACCGAAAAAATAATGGATTACTTTTTCCCCAAATTAATATATTTTATTATATTTATGTAAACATAATATTATATAGCTTTTATATTATTAAATTCAATATAATAGAAATATTGAATTTAATCGTTTCATTATTATGGTTTTCGTAAAAATTTTTAAGTGGTTAATTTAGAAGTATATTGAACACAGTAATAAATATATAAGAAAATTGAATAGTGAGTAGAATGACTTATTAATTAAGTAGAATAACTTATTAATGAAGACATTAAATATTTTGAAAAGCATATTAATATATTTTGTTGCATACCGTTTTATTAAACTAAGTGCCAAATTTACATGTGTGCCGAGAATGGAAATAGTAATAATAAATCTGATTCTCAATTTTATTATAAATTACAAAAGACTATGTTCCCTTATTTTTCTGAACCATATAGTTTTCAATCCTTGAATCATCATACGATGTACTAAAAATGTTATTGATCATTTCGAAAAAATACTATTCACTTCTTTTAATTTTAATCCTAAGTTTCTAAACTGTACTAAATTTCTTGAATGACAAAATGAATATCATTCGGATTATGGCATACATATTAGTTTGGGGAAAAAGTTATCCATTATTTTTTCGATAGACATTTGTAGTGATCGCTATCTCGTGAGGTATCTATCAAACAATTTCAAATTTATACTCATTGGAAAGGTGACATTTGACACTAAAATATGCTCTTGCAGTTTTTTGTTAATTAATTCACTTATGAGTACAATGTTTTAAAAATAGAAGACAACAAACAGAAAATTCTATACATTTTCGTTTTTCCCTTGTAACGGCGAAAAAGATAACCGGGTGGCTAAAATTGTGAAAGGTGTTTATCGTCCTATATAAGATTGTAACAACCAGTTACTTACAATTTTTGTTTCGTCGATTCCGTTTGGGTATTTTTGATGTTAGAAATGCACCTCGCATGTGGATACAACATCGACGAGAATGTCTATAAAATATCAAAAATTATCAAACTTGACAGCATGTCAGCAGTCGTAGCTTCGCACAAGACCTAAAAATCTACATGAAAACTGTTTTAAACCTTTTTACAAAGCGAATCTGAAAGAAGTTACAAAACGTTCACGTAAAAATAATGGATTTCTTTTTTCCCAACCTAATATAAACACAAGCACAAGCTGACTTAATTCTTTATTATTTGAACAGATTTGTTTATTCCCATTCATTTGAAATTACAAGAAGGGATTACAATTTTCTAATAGCTTATGATATTTTCCCACAAGCCTTAGTTATTTCCCATAGAATTGCTATTTATAATTATTTTTTGTTAGTATTGCTTTCCCTTGATTGTAATACTTAAGATAATACATATATTTTAAAAATTACGAGAAAGAAAAGTAAGAACTAAAATGAAAATAAAAATTATTCAATTTTTATTTTACTAATAAATCTTATATTTGAAAGTATTTGTGCACGAGTCGCTCAATTCTGGGAAATGTATCTGTCTCATTAACTGACATTCAACTGAATCAGCGAAATATTTTTGTAATAGTGACAAAAAATAATTAGTTTGAGTACTTGAATATACGAAATAAAAATAATATATTTATAAGTGCTTAAAATAACTTAACATTGGCTTCGAAATAAAAGGAAAATAAGGTAATCTATATCCTATCAAAAGGTGTAATTAGTATGTACCAATTGTTATAATTATTAAATGAGAGAATTTTGAATTTTACCTTTTACTGACTGACTATTTTGTGTCAAATATAAAGAGTTAATACTTGACAATGAAGAAAAGCCTTTTGATTTATATTCATTCATTGGAACTATTTCAAGTTGTCAATTATTTAAAGTCTACAGCTTCAAATTTCTAATGAATATTTCATAGCATATCTAGTCAAAAAATCAATATTGGATAATATTATCATCAAAATGTTTTTTAAAGCATTCTTGTTCAGATTTCAGATGATAGACATAGAAATACCTAGAAAGAATATATAAACTGGACTGTAAGCATAAAAAAAATAAATCACAAAATTCTAGAAACATAAAAATATTAATAGATTTTGATTTCCCACTTTCTAAGAGTCAATCTATATTTGGTAAATTTCTCAGCTCTTAAGGTAACAAAAAATTAATTAGCGAAAAAGGAAATCGCTTATTTTATATGGATTAATTTTTGGTTTGTTTTATATTGACCTTACTTTAAACATAATATTTTTATAAATCTTTGATAAAGTTTTCCTAATATATTTGCATTTAACCATTTGACCTTTCTTAGATAGCTTCATTCATCTTCATTATTTTAATGTCAAACTATAAAAAGAAATACTTTGTTTCGTGGTAGTAAACTGCGCTATTTAGATTGAAAAGTCACTAATGAAATTAAACTACTCTTAAATAACGGAAATAGAATGTTACATTTCTTCTTTTATCAGGCTAATTGGATAAGATCAGTAATTATTTTCTTTCGCATCACATGTAAATATCGATCACTGATGATCTTCGAGGAAAAACTTAATATGACGTAGATGTTGAAGCCTTACAAGAATCCAATATTTAAACTATATCTGGAATTGAATCTACTTTTTTTTAAAAAGTATCTTTTATATTTTTAAAAAGATGCTTTAATTAAAGAATGAAGCTTAAGTTTTTAGTTCTTTTAGCATGTCTTTTGTTTTTTCATCAACTTACCATTTTTGGTCATGACTTTGTAATTGTATATTATAAACTAAAAGAAATCAAAATTTAGCTTTAAGGTCTAAAATATAAGAGCTTTTGTTATTTTTTTTTAACAACTTACCATTTTTAGAAATGAGTTTGTAAATATTTCAGAGAAAATGATTAGTATGAATTTATATTAGATGAGAATATATTTTGAAAAATATATTTTTAATATTTCATTAAGGTTGAATATACATATTTGTATTTCTATATATCACATTTTGTCTATATATCACATGTGATATGAATTATTATACATATCACATTTTATCTTATAATTATCTTAATCTATTCAATTTCTTTTAACATCATTTGGTATTTATTAATCTTAGTTTTTTAGATTGTCTCATAATTTCTTTTTATGCAATTAGGCGAGTTTACATTTTTTTATGTTTTTCTTTCATGAATAAAAAGTATTAAGGTAAAATAATGTGTCTTTTTAGTTCTGCCGATAATCAACCTAAGAAAAGTATAAGGTATTATTTTTAATCATCATTGATAATATCAAATATTATCTAATATTATTGATAATATTTGCTTAATTGATGTATTTAAGCACCTAAAATTATAGAGTTGACATTTCAATAGTATTGATCTGAAATAACTAATAAAATTAAAGATTTAAACCAATAAAAACATATATCATTAGCTGAATGTTGATAGAACTAAAACAAATACTGGCCATAAAATACCATTTTAAATTTTATTCATATTTAGCAAATAGCAATTGCTATCAAAAAATCTTGAAAGTGAAAACACACACTCATGTTGTAGTAATTATGTTAAAAAAATGTGAAATAATTTTCAGCAAAAGCATAAATCTTGTGGAAAATATTTTTCTCTTAAACTTGTGACATAATGAAAAAATTTCGATATGCTAATTTTTTGAAATCTGCCATGTAAGCATACAACATATTGGTTACTTAGTTTTTATTTAAAAATAATTTCATTTAATAAAAAATATATTGCAGTTGCAATGAATAATGGTAAATATTAAAGGGTAATAATTTTACAAGAATGAAAAACTGAAGTACGTTTTCATATTAATTTTATTTGTAGTAGTTCAAATAAAGTCAAAATACCTTTATAGTATATAATAATTTTTGCATTACATTGTAAAAATGTAAGGGAATTCTTTGCAAGTTGTGAGGAAAACGTACATCACGTAAAGCATCACATGTGTATTTTAAGATTATATAAATAAAATAGTTTATTTTATAACATTTACTTTAAATGGAGCATTTTTCAAACCTTAATAATTTTTTTTGTATTATTCAATTTAAAGTATATAAGATTTTTTGATAAACGTTTGAGAATATAAACTTATTTATTCAAGCATTTCAACACCAATTTTAGAATTTATTGAAATAAACTGTCTAAATGTATATTTTTTTAAAATTTAAAAAAATTTGCACTCAAAAATTGAAAAGTATAATGAATTTTACGAAAATATATTTACTTTTTACATAACCATGGTTTGGTAGTTCTTTTATTTTATTTATTTTTATATTATGAAGAAATATTTCCTAATGAAATGAATAACGATTATTTGATATCAAAATATCAATGTATTATTAAACTGATTTCATTTTTTTCTAAATATCATAATGTGAAGGAGAAAATAACATAGCTTGAAGAAATTATTGGTTTATATTTCAATTTAATTTTTTATAAGCGTGAATAAAAAAGTACTTAATTTGCAATAAAGTTTTGAGTAATAAAGTTTCCTTGCTAATAATCTATCAATTACTGATAATTTTCTATTTGATTTTTGCTTTTCTTAGGAAAATTATCTTGTTTATATAATTATCTACTTTAAATTTTTACAATATAGTTTGTACATGCATTAATATAAAGTAGTTCTGTCAGAAGATTGTGCCACTATTATGCATTGGATATTTTAAATATTAATGTTAAATTCAGGATGGATGACGGTTTAAAGGTTTAAATAGTATTTATAAGATTAGGTACTTAATAATATGTGGTGACATGTAAATATAATGGATATATAGAGTAAGTTTCGTTCAACTGGAATATTTAAAACATGTCAATATTGAAGGAAATCAAAAATTTTAAATATTTTCCTTTATAAATAAATAAAATTACTTAAGTCCTTTTTAAATAAATAAATTTAATCTTAGAAATATATAATGTAGGTGTTTTTTAAATCATTTTTAACAATAATTTGATTTTTCAAGTTTAAAGTGCTATTAAATGCATTTTCAAAAAGTTATACTTTCTAAATCCTTTCATTTTTTTCTAAATGCTCCCCTTTTTTATATCTTAATCCACCCATTGTGTAAAATCCTAATGCATAAAATTATCTTCATACAAAAATAAGAGCTGTTTAATAGGTTTTAATACAATTTTCTCAAAATAATTAAAATGAAACCATAAATTTGAACAGCAGCTTAACACCTCGTAATTAAAAATTACTTGTGGAATTTGAATAATTATTATTATGTATATTTTAAATTTTAACTCATTTGTTTTAAAAAAGTAAGCATAAAACATTATTATAAATATTAAAACAGTACTTCTTATACTTTAAGGAAAAAAACTACTTCCAATACTTTTATGGATTTTACATTCCTAGATATATTTTTATGAAACTTCTACGATGCAAGATATCAGCTCAATTTACGTTTCTCCATTTTCCTGAAGAATTCAGTTTTATCTTACATTTTCAAGTGAATTTCAGATAAAAAGGATACATGGAATATAATATTTCTTGGTTTTTTTTCGAGTTTGATATTTTAAATAAGAGATCAGGTGTAATTCCAAAGATCAAAGAACTTAAGAACTGTGTAGTCTAGATATACTCTTTTCTTTCATCGATATTACAGTTGAACAAAAGGACGATATTCTTAGAGTCTTAATACTTTTTGTTCGCTGTCTTTGTGAATAAGTTCGCTCTTTATTTTAAAATAAATTTTATTGTTTTGCATGAGACGAAAGAAAAGAGAAAAAAACTATTGAAAAGAAATATGTTTATAGTCGATATCATTTTATTCAGTTGACTCGTATTCTTCTCATTATGTCTTGAAATAACTATTTTAAAATAAAATTAAATGATTCCCTTGGTAATTGTGATAAGTATTTCAAAATAAGGCTTTAAGGGGGTTATATAATACTAAAAATGTAATAAATAAAATCTAATTATGTATATGATATATCGCAGACAATTGACAATTTAAAGCTAAAAAATAAAATTAAATCTACGTTTATGATTACGGTAGATTGCTACAATTATTTCAGCATGATATGATCTGATTTGATTAAGTTTACCTCCAAATGTGTGATGGAAGTAATTAGGACCAAGTATATCTTGAAATTTAAAGTTTACGAAATAGAAAAATAAGTATTAATTATTAAAATTAATTATTTTTTTCAAGCTACTCTCTCTTTGTAAATAAAGTACAATAAAAAACAACCTATTCAGTATGTATTGTATAGAACATAAAATTCTTACTTTAATTTTATAGATGAAAATCAGGCAAAATAACCATTGTGCATATTTTGTTTCAATATTGTGTTTATGTAGAAAAACATTTCATTCTTGCTTTTCTCTAAAAAGTACCTCAAATTCTGGCCTTTCATCTGCTTTTTTTGCAGACCGTCGCTTCACTAAGAAATTTTCTTCTTATTTCGTATCTGAAAATTCCTTTACATTCTCCTTGTTATGCGATTTAGTTTTAAGAACAGATTACATCTGTGCCCAAATTCAAAAAATCCTGAAGTGAAACTTTATACAGCAGTGCGTTTCTTGGCCTAAAAATAATGGATGAGTAACTCATCTTTACCAAAATCGGCAAATAAATCTTTTTTTCTTTTAGTTACTGCGGTAACTTTAATAAAATATACATGTCAAAATAACTTAGATGCATTTATTTACACCATTTCAAGCATAGATTGATAAGTTTCACATAAAATGTCAATGTAATAAGTCGATTCCCAGCCAAGATCTCTTTACGATACCTTATGATATTTGCAGTTGAAGTTATTGGTTATATTATGATGTAGGGGTGATAAGACAAGTTAGATTAGGTGAGAGAAATTCTACAGAAATTGTTGAAACAAATCTGGGATTTCAATATTAACAATGCAGTAGCTATCTAAGGATTTACTATTTTTCAGTAAAAACCTAGATTCAGGTAATATAAAATAACAAAAAAAAATTTACAATTAAAGATAAATGTTTACAAAAAAATATTTTTCAAAATTTAAGATCATGTTTAGGAATTAAAATTATGTGCCAGGAGATCATGTTAGAGATCGACAACTAATTATTAAAATTTTAAACGTTCTTAAAATAGACTCTTAAAAAAAGAGCTTCTACTATATTTTTAAAACCAAAGTTTTATGTGTGCAAAATGTCCACGAGTTGTCATTGCAACACGAAATTACCTTTAAAAAGGCTGCTATTTTTAGGAGAGCAAATACAGTTCTTATTTTAACATTAATGAAATGCCCTCACTTTACTATAAATACAAGGTTTCAATATCTTCTTTGCATTTTTCCGTATCTTCTTAAAATTTCGAGTGATTTACCGTACTCGTGAAATGTAATATGCTTAACTCTTGTTTACTAGAAAATGTATTTGTTCTGCAATAAATTAACTAAAAATATAAATATATAAATATTAAAGTTGATTATAGAAAGTCTAAAATCTGTAATATATACTTAAGAAATATAGATATTTACAAATCATTGGTTGATCATGTAATAAAAAAATTTTTGTAAACCCTATGAATAAAAATCTCACATCAAAATATATAGAGCCTGTAATAATTGTTTTTCTCAATCCACCTTCTATCAGTTTAGTCAATGTTATTTACAGCAGCTTTAAAATAAAATAAAAAAAACTTAAATCAAATTATTTTGAAACTGAAATACGGGATCTTATATAAAAAAAAAAATGAAATGAACCTTTCTTCACAAGTAATCAGAAACCATTTAAAATTCATCACTGGTTTCCCTTTTTTAGAAAAAAACCTTTGTCGAGAAACTTTTCGTCGTCATGGTGACTTTTCGTTCGAAATTTGATGCGAAATAAAGTCAGGAACTGTCACCTACCAAAACAAGCTGTGAAGAATCTTTTGAAGAAAATTTTTTAAGTATTTTGAACGTGATTGTGTGTGTTGAAATTGGAAGGTATACTTAAGAAATATCGATATAAAATGATTTTTTGTGAGAAATTATTATGACTACTGTAAATTTTGAAAAATTATTGTGTGATGTAAATAGTTAAACTAATCACATTTTAAATGAAAAATTATGTAAAATGTTAAAAAACTATGCTCCGAAATTATTTTGGATTTAGATTGAGTATTTTGTTTTGGAGATTTGATAAGTTTATTTTTTATTACGAAGAACTGTAGTTACCTGTGATAAAAATGAAGAGTTGTCAAATAAATAATCATAATAAGCAATTTTTTTTATTTTGATGACATACAATTTCTCCGAAGACCATAGATATACAACACGAGGCTTACAGAGGTAAGTTAACTACAAGAAAATTAAATGCTATACCTTCAAATAAAGTAAACAAAAGCAGAGAACAGCGGTTTAGAGTTGAAAAGAACACTGCCCAAGTCAAGTTGAACATTTTGAGTTCGTTTTGTAAGCATAATCTAAGACATTCAAAGACATGTCATGAGAAAATCAAATTTTCTACATCTTGAGATACGTATTTTGAAATTGCATAAATTATCTGAATTTAGATTGAAACGAAACATGTAATTTGTAAATTTATCATGACCAGATAAATATTAATAAATTTTAAAATTAATTAAAAGGAAAATGCAGTCTACAGTAAACAGTAGGAAAGAACTTTTTAATGATTTTCGCATATTACGAGATGAAACATATTCCTCATTCCATTTAGTTAAAAGCTGCTTATTATGAAAGGACTTCCAATAGCTCTTTTCAATGTTAATATTCGCATTTATGGTTAAATTTAAGGCATCAATAGCTATGAAATCAGGTCTTTCATTTCCACAGAAAACGTGATGTACACGCACCTAAGCAAAAAGGATATTAATTCCTCTTTTTAAGTGAGTTTATGATAAACCTTTCAATTGAAAATAAAACCCAGTACTTCTTGTACTTTCAAGAAATATCATTCAAATTCTATCATTGGAAAATTAAAAGTAAGCCGTCTGCAAATGCAAATTTTTAAACAATCGTCGAGATAACTTAAAAGGTCATATATTATTAAATTCCATAGATTTGGCCCAATTACAAAGATTATGAGCATTAATCGTTAAGAGAAAATGTTTCAACGATATGCTTGGTATTACTTGTTAAGCCTTATAATTCTGAATTTTAAACAGTTAGATTTATCTTTTTAAGAACACTGTTTCTTTCTGTCTGGAATTTACGTCTAGCAGAATTTACATGCTTTCTATAACAGTCAATTTCCTTAGAGCAACAAAGAACACTTTTTCTTCTTCGGGCTGATGACGAAGCACAATTAAAATAAATGGTAGAAAGTTTATTTACAACATTTTCTAAAGAAATACAATCAAAGTAATGACCACATACTTCTCCCTTACAAAGTTCAGAAAAAAATCTCAATTCGATCTTTTTAAATTAAAAGTACACACATTAGAAGATATAATCGGATGACATAAAGCAAGCTCAAAGATAATCATTTTATGGTCAGAAAGCGAATATTCCTCAATAGAAACCCCAACCTTAAATATATGGCAGCAAACCCAAACTGTAAATCATAAGACCAATGCAACTCAACCCATTTTATTAAATTTATGCAATTAATGCCTATTTCTTTTTTATCGTATTTTGAACCTCTTGTACCGCATACAAAATCAATAACAAGAAAAGGAATTTCTTCACTCAACATTTCCGCTGTAGTACAAGCATTTAAAACATTAATTAAAATAACTTCTACTTCCGATTTGCACGTATTTCACATTATTTTTATGCACCCAAAACTTAATATACATTTACACACTGCATGATGGACTTCATTAACAACGCTTCTGTCACGTTAAAACTTTTTTAAGATAAAAAGAAATTCAATGACCAATTTTCTTCACTCACGCTACTTTATGGATTCTTTTTCCAATATTTTTAAGGGTTCATGATTATTAATGCTGTTTGAAAGATATTTAAGTCGGAGTGCAAGATTTGTACAGCGGAAAACAGTTTTTTATCATTTAACGAAGCACGTTTTACAGTTACTTTATTGTTATTGCCTGTTCTTTCATTGCTAATTCTAATTTTATGTTTTCTAGGATTGATTTCAGTTTTTAAGAAATTTTTTAATTTCATCAGAAGTACAATTTTCCGCATTCACAATAACACAGCATTCAGAATCAATCTGATATGTCCCAACAGATGGCGCTACAACATTAGCATAAAATTTCGTTTGGATAACAGAATTCAGTAAGCTTTGTTTTTACAAGCTTCGCAAGATTTTATTGATTTAACACGCTCAACATTCATTGCAATCAAAAATTTAATCTCAACCAAGGTTTTTTTTTGGAAACGCGCGCGCGCTTTTCGAATCTGTGTATTTATATTTCAATCCGATGGCAAATTCCATTTTTTTATGCTCATTGTCAAGAACTGTGTAAAACTCATCACCCCACAATTTGCCACATTG
>JAPDSC010079339.1:0-10174 GCA_026290005.1 Latrodectus geometricus | reverse complement strand
TGCATGTGAAAATATAGTGATGTTAAGCATCGATTTGGAGCAATTGGCAAGGAATTTTATTGAACTTAATTTTAATATATTAAATTATGTAAACACTAATTTTTTTAGTAAATTAGATGTACATCTACTAATATCCAATGCTAAAAAAATGTATGTCGCCTCTGACCCTGAACCATTGAGATTGTTCTAATTTTATTTATAATTCAATATTGTTTAGAAATGTACCTTTCAAGTATCATGTTTTTAAATAAATATTGTTACATTTCAATTTGTTCTCATTTTTGTTGCATACATTTAGAAGTTAACATTATATTTATTTTCAGTCTGTTTTAATGGAATTGAATGATTTGTATGATGATCCCTCTTTACCTGGGAGCTTTTCTGGGGTTGAAACTTTATTCCGATCGATGGGAGGTAAAGTTCCCCGACAAAAAATAAGAAAATGTTTATCATCTCAAAATTCTTATACCCTTCATAAAAGTTTAAGAAATAATTTTCCAAGAAATCGAGTAATGGTGAGTGGGATGAATATTCAATTCCAAGCAGATATTGTTGATTTAAAAGGAATAATGCATTTTAACGACGGCTATAGATACATTTTAACGTGCATAGATATCTTTTCAAAATATGGTTGGGCGTTTCCATTAAAACGGAAAGATGGTGCAACTATTATATCTGCATTTAAACGGATATTTAATGAGAAAAAACCGTTAAAACTGCAAACCGACCACGGAAAGGAGTTTCTTAATAAAAAATTTCAGTCTTATTTAAAAGAAGAGGGTGTACATTTTTTCACGACATTCAATCAGACAAAAAGTTCAGTAGTTGAAAGATTTAATCGCACTTTAAAAACTAAACTTTGGAAGTATTTTACTGCTAAACACACTTTTAGGTTCATCGATGTGTTGGAAAATGTAATGAAAAGTTATAATAGCACATATCACAGGAGTATCAAAATGGAACCAATTAAAGTAACTAAGGAAAATGAAAAGCAAGTTTTCGATAATTTGTATGAAAATTTATCTTCCCAAAAGAAAACAGAATGTAAATTTAAAATAGGGGAAACTGTACGTATCGCTAAATCTAAAATGATTTTCGAAAAAGGATATGAAAATAATTGGTCTGAAGAAATATTTGTCGTTACACACTGCATCCCTAGAATTCCGCCAGTATATAAGATTAAAGATTTAATGAATGAACAAATTGAAGGAACATTTTATGCTCAGGAAATGCAGAGAGTTATTCTCCCTAGAACATTCCCAGTTGAAAAAATCTTAAAAAAGCGATTTCATAAGAATAAGCTGAAATATTTAGTTAAATTCAAAGGTTATCCTAACAAATTTAACGCTTGGCTTCCTTCCAATGATTTATTTGCATTATAAAAGGGAAAGATGAGTGATTAATTCATCATTCATCACGATGAGTTTCTACATCACATTACCGAGTGATTCCTCTATGAATATTTTTCCTGGTAATACAATGTCTCATTTCACAACGAAACTTCTGAAACGTCTTGAACTCTTGGGGGATTGGGAAGTAGGTTTAGTGGAAATAATTTATCCTAGAATGTGGAATAACATAACTGAGGGTGGAAATTCATACGAGTATGATTTAGGGAACGGTGTAAAAAAAATAAATACCATTCCAAGTGGTTTCTATGAATCAGTGAATGAAATTATCGATCAATTTCAGAAAAATATAAAGATTAAATTGGGATACAACAAATTCTCGAAGAAAGTGAAGTTACAACTAACAAACGGTGCTACACTCCGTCTATCGAAAGGATTAGCTGAAAGTCTAGGTTTTACTCATCACGAGACATTGGGTGAAAACGTTGTTTCCCCAGGAACACTGTCCATTGAAAGTCCTTTTGTTGCGGATCCTAATGTAGATCTACGTCTGTTGTATATTTATACTGACATTATTCATCCTGAAATGATTGGAGGGATAGTAGCTCCACTTTTACGAATTTTACCTGTGAAAGGGAAAGATGGGGATATAGTTCATTCTCAATTTGAAAGACCACACTATTTACCTCTCTCGAGAAAAAATATAGAGACCATCGAAATAGTTATAAGAACACACTCAGGTCGATACGTGTCATTTGAACGAGGGAAGTTGATAGTGAAGTTACATTTTCGCTTAAAAACTTTGTGAGGTGAAATAAATGGCTCACGCGATGTATCAAAACTATCACTACTGCGCAAAATCTTTCGAAGATTATTATTCAAATCAAGCTGGAAATGGGTTGCCCTATTATAAAGGGGTTTCTCTCCAAAGAGGAAGTGATTTAGGAGGTATTTTTAAAAGCATGTTCCGAATGGTCCTTCCTTTATTTAAGTCTGGGGCTAAAGCACTAGGGCAACAAGCTATTAAATCGGGAGTTGATATAGCGAACGATTATATTCAAGGGAAGGACTTGAAACTCGCTTCGAAGCAGCGTATGAAAGAGGCAACTAAAATACTCACTAATAAAGCTGCAGATAAAGTGAAAACCATGGTAAGAGGACATAAAAGGAAACGTAAAAGCGGAAAATCCATTATTTCTAAAAAGTATCGCAAAGTGTGCGCACCTGATATTTTTAGCTAACATGTCATTGATACGAAATGATTCTCTACCATCAGTTAAATCTGAACTCGATTTATTTCTCATGCCTCCAACGCAAACAGCTGTAGAAAAGGGACAATGGTCTGAGTACTACCCCATATCAAGTATACGCGATGGTCTACCAATCGAATTTAATATATCTGGTGCTTCGGAGGAATACATTGATTTAAGTGCAACACAACTGCATGTGAAAGTTAAAGTTTTAAAAGATGATGCACCATTACCGGAAAATACGAAAGTTTCTACGTGTAATTTATTTTTTCACTCTCTTTTCTCTCAAATCGACATAATGTTAAATGATCGCACTATAACTTCTTCCAGTAATACTTACGCATACAGATCTTACATCGAAACTTTATTAAATTACGGATCTGACTATAAGAAAAGCTTTTTAACTTCTGAATGTTTTTACAAAGATACAGCAGGTCATCTTGATGAAAATGACCCCACTAAAGAAAACATCGGATTAAAAAAACGTTCCAAGATGATTGAGAAAGGAAAAGTGTTAGATATGATTGGAAATTTACATTGCGATATTTTTTATCAAGATCGATTATTATTAAATATGGTTGATCTGAAGTTAAAGCTCGTGAGGAATAAACCTGAATTCTGTCTCATATCCCCAGAAAAAGGGAATTATCAAATAATAATTGAACACGCATCTCTGTTTGTACGTAAAGTGAAAGTGAGCCCGGGCGTTTTGATAGGTCATGCGAAGGCTCTAGAGAAAACATCAGCCAAATATCCCGTGGATAGAGTATTATGTAAAATGTACTCTATTCCTAGTGGATCATTCTCTTTCTCACAGGACAATGTTTTCTTGGGTCAGCTACCGAAACGATTAATTTTAACTTGCGTTGATAATGATTCTTTCAATGGAACTTATACCACTAATCCTTTAAATTTTAAGCATAATAATGTGAATTTTATTGGTGTGTATGTAGATGGTAACCCTGTCTGCCACAAGCCTTTGACCCCCAATTACGAAGACGGACATTACATTCGCTCTTATAATAGTCTACTATTAGGTAGTGAAAAATTAGCAAGTAATAAAGGAATTTATATAAATAGAGAAGAATTTTCTCAAGGATATACATTGTACGCTTTCGATTTAACTCCAGATTTGTGTGATGGTGGACATCTTAACTTAATCCGACAAGGGAATTTAAGAATAGAGCTCAAATTCTCCAAACCGCTACCAAAAACAGTTTCAGTGCTTGTTTATGCTGAATTCCAAAATGTGATTGAAATAACAAAATCTAGAAGTGTTTTGTGCGATTTTTCAGTATGAATGCCTTACAAATTGAAAGCGTATTAAAGAAAGATTTTTTGACTCAAAAAATTTTTACTAACGTTTTCCCTAGTGATAAAATCCCTAATAAAATTAAGAGTTTTCCTTCAGCGTTCATCGTTAATACTGACACTCACAAAAAACCTGGAACTCATTGGCTAGCTTTTTATGTAAATTCACCAAATTCGGTTGAATTTTTTGATTCCTATGGACACTCACCACAATTTTTCAACCATTATATTTACAATTATTGTAAACGCTATGAATTTATTGCTCACAACGATGTTCCTCTTCAAAGTGATTCGACCGCTGTATGTGGACAATATTGTATCTACTATTTGTATTTCCGATGTAGAAATCACTCAATGAAATTTATTGTTAATACATTCCAATTGAAATCTATGCAAAATGATAAACGAGTGTATGATTGCGTTAAAAAAAAATTGTTGAATGAATATGTACCTTTTTTTATATCACAATAAAGCTAAACCTATAAATAAATGTTATGTCTGTTTCTTTCATTCATTTATCGTCATGGAATAATTGAAACTACACAGTCCCTTCACAGCCCAAATTTGGGGGCCAACTTCTTCTGGTAAATCTTGGTTTTTGAAAGAATTTTTAAAGTCTCATACTGAATTAGTCTATCCAAAAATTGACACAATCGTTTGGTTTTACGGAATATATCAAGATTTATATGACGATATTCCAAATGTAACTTTCGTGGAAGGGATACCAGAAAATTTTAACTCTTATATAGGTAAAAATACTTAATTTTTTTTTGATGATTTAATGACTGAATGTGGGAATAACAAACGTATCACAAATTTATATACTCGAGGGTCACACCATATGAACATATCCATTATCATGGTGAGTCAAAATTTATTCCACAAAGAGAAAGAATTTAGAGAAATATCATTAAACTCTCACTATTTGTTTCTTTTCAAATCTAGACGAGATGTAAGTCAAATATCTTATTTGGGAAGACAGTTATACCCCAGAAACTTAAAATCTTTTCTTGAAGTTTTCGAAGATGCAACGAAAAAACCTTATACATACTTAATGATTGATTTAAGACCAGAAACAGATGAGAATTTACGTTTACGGACAAAAATATTACCAGGCGAAGAAACTTGCGTGTATCAATTAAAATAAATTAACCATTTTGATTCCCGCATTACCATTTGATAAAATGCCTGCTTCAAAGGAGGATGTGCAAAGACTTAGACTAATATTAGTTTGCCCAAAAAAATCACTGAAATTCTTACTGAGAAAACTCCCCAAAACAACGATAAAATGCATTTCTGAATGTTGTTTAAACACTTTAAAAGGAAATATACCAATTACTTCAAGTCAAAAGAAGAAGTTAGCTCCTCATAAACATACCCTTAGAAAACTCTCCAACAAAAAATTGTCATTAGAAAAGAAGCGTGCACTTATCACACAAAAGGGTGGATTTCTGTATACAATTTTACCTGCTGCTCTCAGTATTTTGACAACGTTGCTGAATAAATAATTCGAGAATAAACATGGAATATGCTAAAAAGATGATTTTAGTACTCGAGCATGTTCTTTCAAGACATATTCTCCCTGATGAGAAACTGAGTGAGCTGGATCGTGAGATGAAGCAAATTTTACTTTCTCGAATGGACGATGATACTAAAATTAAATTGTATAATCAAGTTCTGTTAAAGCGAATAAAGATAAATTTATTAAACCCTCCCATTAAAAACCCACCAGATCCCTCGTCAGATGAAATACCTGATATTAATCCTGAGAAAAATGAAGAAGAGAATTACGTAGAAAATTTAATGTTATCAACAATTCCTAAGCAGTTCACGTCGGTAACAAAGAACGTTTTAGAATTCTTGAAAAAAAATAGTGATATTGTATCCTGGACACCCCGAGGAGAACTCGTACACAAAGGAGAAGTAGTGGAAAATTCAAACGTTGTAGATATAATCAACAACATGATGAGAAAAAGGAAGAGAGATACTTCTATTGTAGGTGAAAAAATATTTCGTGAAATACTTAGAGACATTAATTTACCACAATCATTTATAAAGAATAAATCTTATGTTTTACAAAAAGGTTATTCCCTTGTACCTAAAGTAAAAAAAATTAAAAGTAAGCCATGTCAGTGGTTACATGTGTAATTAAAGAAAATGTTTTGCAATAAAAAATATTTGTGTATCTTAACAATACGTTTCTTTCTTTATTTTTTTTCCTATTTCTACACTTCACACGCACACACGAATTTACACACTTATCCAACGTATACATGACGCTTCAAAACACGCTCTCGCGGTGGCGGTGGCGGCGGAGGAGTAATACTCGAGTAATATTATAAATAATCACGTGGTTTTTAATGCGTAAAAATAACTCGTCATTAAAATTGATAAAGAAAAAAAAATCCTATAAATGAATACAACAGTGCAGTTGTCGAACAGAATTCATTATGGCGTTAGACAGTCGAGTCATTCCTTTATGTTTCTTCGTTTTGATAAATGTCATACTTTTCACTATAAATATTTTAAACAAACACGATATCGTAGATATATGTTCAGGTGATGGAATAATAATATCAGAAAACATGTCTTTCACTATTTGCAATGATACATTCAATTTAAAATATAATGGTCAAAGAAAAATAAGTATAGTATCAGCATTTCATATAATGAACGAAACTGCATTGCAGACTGAATTCTCAGAGAAAGTAGTAAATAAAACGTGGTAAACAATTGATAAGAAAGGATTGCAGGAGTCTAAGCATTTCCTTATATTGTGTTTGCAAGCTACCTTCCAAATTATTTCAAAGCATTTGATAAAAAAAAAAATAAATAAAGTCGAGATGTAAAAATATTTTCAAGCGATTCCTGCCTATTTTTGTTTTCCGCAGCAAAACAACTAATGGATAGATTTAGATATTCGCAAATAACTGCAACAAATTGACTGCAACTGATTGATTTTTGCTTTTGCTTATCACGTGAGTGCATTAAAATTTTAGAAATACATTTACTTATCTCACATTTTCCATTTAGTTTCATATTGATAGTATAAATAGGCTGCACGAGTTGAGATCGATGTCAGTTCTCTAAGATCCAACAACAAACAACTATGGATTTTTCCATGTCCGACGAAGAGGCTGACGAAGTTATAAGAAATATTCCTGAAGTAAGTAGTCCATTTTCTCACTTAGTTACAATATTTTTTAAATAATTAAGTAAAGTTTAAGTGCTGAAATTGTAGTTATATTACAAATTTTTTTATTAATTTCTTATGATTACTTTTGGTAATATAAATAATTAATTTTAATAATTATGATTAATTTTGATAATATGTAATAATTCATGAAACACTAAAAAAATCAAAAGAGTTTGAATTTAAAAAAATATTCTGCTTGTAATTGATTGATCTAAAAAGTGATATGATACCATGATTTCTTTCAATGAATATATAGTTTCTGAATGTTTAAATCTATTACTATTATACCAACTTATGAAATTAACGTTATGTATTTTATTTCAGGAGCTATTAATTGCTCTTAATCAACAATCATCACCAGTTTCTTCCAGTACTCGTGGCAAGAAACGTAAGCTATCGAGTGAAAATGAGTCATATGCTGCCGATGAATTAGCTGATATCCAAAACATGGAATTTGGTGAGTGGACCAGTGATGAAGAGGAGATACTCCCTTCAGGAAAACGACAACAGTATCCCAGGAACCAGCGGAGACTTTTCGTAAGTAAGTAAACAAATATAAATATATACAAATATAAATATTTTTTTCTTTTAAATCATGTAATATAGTATTTTTTAGGTCTTTTTGTTTTGTAAGAATGTAATGATTTCGTTAATCTATTTATTCAATAACTGAAAATACTCATTTCGTTGTATCATATACTCTTTATTATTTTTTAAAAGGGGAAAAAATAATCAAATTGAATTATTAATTTTATAAGAGTATGTTACTATTTTGATCAGATTAAATATTTCGTTACATTGTATTCCTAATATATAAGTAAATAAATAAATATATATATGTATATTCATGACTTATAAAAATAGTAACATAAACTCTAGAAATATAATAAATAAACTCTCCTGTGTCCCCACTTTAATTGTGTTAATTCATATCCATTCTGTTAGCATAATAATTTACAGTTATATTTTTTTAATTTTAATGTAAATTAACATGGAAGAGAAATGCAGTTTATCTGCGTTATGATTTTTTACTCCTATGTATATTTTATGTGTTTATACTCTCAAAATGAGAACTTTAAACTATTGAGATAAAGATTTCCTGTAATCTGATAATTCCTATAATCTGAAATTTATAATAGTAAACATACAGGAAAAAAAAATAATAAATGAATTTCTTAGTTTCAAATGTAAATTTATAAATAGCACTAAATATACATGAATAATATCATTATGTATGTAAAAAACAAAATATAATTTTAAGTAACTAATTGTATGTATAAATTGTAAAAAAATCAAAAAATTAATCTTAAAAAAAGTGTACTGTCTTTTGCAAGCAAGATATAGTAAAGTATATCAACATATAATTAGACAGAAAGCAATCTAATGAGAGTAGCAGTGTTTTTTTTTGGGGGGGGGGTATCTCGCAAATAATTTTACAAATTGTGTATCATATTTCTTATATCTTTTCTCTATTTTATTTACAGAAGTTCTAATCAGAAAGGTGGTATACAGGAGAAGAAATCTGAAGTGAGACAGTCATTAGATGGATTTCAAATAGTAAAAGTACATAGCAGTAAGAGTAAAGATTTATTACTTTTCCTTGAAGACGTAAAACTAGAAACCACAAATGTTTCAACTGATAGTATTTCTAAAAGTCCCATTAAATGGTACCTGTGCATCAATGCTTTATTTTCTCGACTGGGACAAGATGGTGAACCCGAACTTGCCACTTCATACTTTAGAAGTTGTAATTATACTACTGTTAATTCAGATACTTTAAATGAATCAATTAAAAATGCTTTCTCAAAAATTATCTCATCATTTGATGAGTTTATAGATAGAGGTAGCGGATGGGTTTTAGATGAGATTAATTTTTTGGAAATTAATGTTGCAAAATATATTCCCTTAAGCGGTTCATCTTATATCCCTCTCCCACAGGAAATTCTTAAAAGACGAGCAGTGTTAAATATAAAAAATACTGCTGATGAGAAATGTTTTCTTTGGTCTGTTTTGGCTAGTCTTCATCCGTGTAATGATAATAAGCATACGAATAGAACTTGTAAATATGTAAATTATATAAATGAAATTAACGTGAGAGGTATAACTTTTCCCATGAAATTGAATCAGGTATCAAAATTTGAACAGATGAATAATTTATCAATTAATGTTTTTGGCCATGAAAAGGGAGATATTTTCCCTCTACATATTTCCACTAACAGAACCGGAGTCCATCATATTAATCTTTTGCTTATATCTAAAGGAGAAACCTCGCATTTCTGTCTCATTAAAAGTATGAGTAGATTGTAAGCATATTTGACTTGTCACAATGGACAATTCTTTTACTGCAATTTTTGCCTGCATAGATTCACAACAACTACTTTATTGAACGATCATGTAGTGTATTGTAAAAACTATAAAATTCAAAAAGTTAAAATGCCACCTGAAAATGATCGGATATTAAAATTTAATTCCGTGCACATAATGCATAAAATCCCTTTCGTTGTTTATGCAGATTTCGAAAGTATTTTAGTTAAAAAGGAATCTAATTTAGGAACTCACAGTGAATTAAATGCTCAACACATCCCATGTGGATTTTCATATGTTATCATAGATAATGAAGGGAAGTGTGTCAAGTCTCCAGTAGTTTATCATGGAGAAAATGCGGCTGAAATATTCATCGAAAATTTATTGAGCGAGGAAAAATTAATTAAAGATCTATTATCCATCAACAAACCTATGAATTTTACCGTGAATGATAATGAAGCTTTTTTGAATGTAGACAAATGCTTTGTGTGTGAGGAACCCCTGAATGAAGATAGAGTGCGTGACCATTGTCATATTACATCCGATTATCGAAACGCCTTACATTCTAAATGTAACTTAAATTATAAATTAGTTACAAAAATTCCTGTAATTTTCCATAATTTGAAGGGCTATGATAGTCATCATATCATAAAAGTTTTAAGTAAAGTAAAAAATAAAAAAATATCTTGCATAGCTAGTAATGCGGAGAAATTTATAACATTTTCGATTGGAAATCTCCAATTTTTAGATTCGCTACAGTTCCT
>JAPDSC010079337.1:0-19062 GCA_026290005.1 Latrodectus geometricus | reverse complement strand
TATATTTCAAAGAGTTCTAACTTTTATATAAGGTTTATCACATTTCTAATCAAATTTTTTTTGTCATTTCATTTATACATTTTGCACTTTTGTAACACCTTAGAAATTTTAAAAATTTACTAAATTAATTAAAAGTTCTAAACTATCTAATAAGTGTTTTGTGCAATATTAAAATGTTTATGTAAGTATTTTAAATCTTACACTAACAATACTAAGATTATTTTACATAATTCTGTACTTCTGTCTAATAAGTAATGGAATTATTTGACAAGTATAATTTCCAGAAGAAATTCTAAGGCATGCACATAAAATGTTATATTTTCATCAATGATGAGGTTTCTATTAATAAGGCTCATAAAAAAATAAGTATATCCTATTGTGATTTGCAAAATAGATATAAGAAGAGTGTAAAAATTATTCAAAACATATAATAAATCAAGATTAAAAAATGATGAAATTATAATAGATAATTAGATTATACAATAGACAATATATTTAATGATCTCGCAGATTTGGGTTATGTAATTTCTAATTTGGATTTCGGCTTGAGAGAAATGAATCATTTTTACTATAAATTATAAGTGAGAAACGCATTTTATTTTATCTACTATCCTTAAATTATATTATAAGGTATGGTTCTTGATTTAAGGACAGTGATATTTATGAGGATACCTACCGCAATTTAATTTAGTGCGATATTTACATTAATGCGGTCTTTATTCCGGAAATTATGATACATTTTTTTTAGTACGCCTATATTGCAAAATAGTTGTGTTCATTAACTTTTGTGTGCCCCTATAATAGGCATATTGTTGTTGTTGTCGTGTGCCAGTCAGGCTGGCAATATAAGGTGCTCCACTTTTCCAACTGAACCATATTTGGTGTGGAGTCCGACTTCCTCAGTACACACATGTCATAGAAACCCGTTTACAGGGTAGGCAACCATTCAGACACAAAGAAAGGAGAAAGAGAAAGTACATCCATGCCCGAGCCAGGATTCGAACCCAGGTCCCACCCATCTGTAGTCAGGTACGCTAACCACGAGACAGGTTTGGCGGCAATAGACAGATTTAAATAAATAAATGGAAAGTGTCTGATCTTCGTTGGCTAATATAAAGCAGAGATGGAGTTACCGAAAATAGTGAACTGCATGGAATGGCGAAGAAAAGACATAGATACAAAATTTGCATTAATAATTATTTTATATTTATGTTCATTATTAAACTTGATGTAGATATCAACAAGGCTTCTAAATCAATGAAAATATTAATTTTTTTTATTAACTTTTATATAAAAATTAGATATTCCTCAACTTTAGTCTAAGTATTGTAGTGAAGTAGTATATATTTTCGTATTAAAATTTGAGTAAATTTATATTTAAATTTTTAATTATCAAGTAATAATTATTAAATTTTAGAGCTAGATTTCTAGGTAATGTTTTATTATTTATATCGGTGTTTACTACTCTATGCATACTTTTTGATTTATTATGGTATTAAAATGTATCCTAGAAATAAACTATTAATAGTTTGAAACAATATTTTAAACATAACTTTTTATTTATTACAGCATTAGAAATTTTGCTAAGAACTTTTGTTTTCATTATTTTATCTATTATTTTTTAAAACTGAATTTATCATAACAAAATTGAAATTTAAAATAAAAACACTAAAGTATTTAATATTTAAATCTATAATAGTTTACTTGATTAGTTAATTTGATCATATAGGTTGATCAGCATTAAAACTCAGTTAAACAAGTAATGATATTAAACAGTGAAGGATTCTTAGGAGATAAATATTGTGTATTTACTCACCGAAGATTTTAATAAGTTTAAATTCAAATTTTAGAAAAATGATGCAAAAATGTGATAGTAAAATTTGTTAAAATAGTTAAAATGCAAATGAGTTTTTCTGGAGGAAAATAATTATCATGTATATATGATATTTGTCTAATTCTCATTTGTCTCAGTAATTAGATTTAAATGCGAATACTCATTCTTTATTTAATTGTGATTTTAAAAAAATAAGGTTTCTTTCTAAAACACATTTATTTTAAAAAATGACTAAATTAGCAAATGAATACAATTTGATCAAAAAAGAGTAAGAAAAATATTTTAGATGAATTGTAAAATCAAAAATACAATGCATTTTCTTTTGCCAGCACAGTATAGAATTTAACTTTTTCAAGCTCATCAGTTCTTCGTCTTCATTCATATTTCTATATTTGAATAAGTCCATTCTTAAACTGAGTTACTTTCAACCTTTGCAATTAATAAATTACAATTCCATTTTACTATTTTATCGGCAATCAATGCCCATAACCAATTGCCTTAAATAGTTACACCCATTTGTGTTACCCCTATTTTCCCATCGGTTCAATAGCTTTGTTCTTTTAATCCAGTGATGTTCACTCATTTGATCAAGTTTAAATTAAATTATGGCTTAACGATTGACTATTCGACATTCTTTGTTGTGCTATCTTCTTGGGGCTCTGTAACTGAAGATTCAGAGTTATCAACACCTTGGTTTTCTTCCAAATGTTCAAGTGTGTCTTTATTCGTTGTAAACTCTTCTTTATTCAATAAACCCACGGTTGCATCTTGTTTATCATTTAATTCTTCACTTGAACTCATACTTGATGCAGATGTATTGATAGTCTCCTCTTCCGTTAATTTGGAATCAGCATAATGAAGTACATTTCCTTTGTCAGTAACAAGAGGTGTTGCTTCATCTATAGCAGAAGACGGTGTTTCTTCTTTAAAGTGAATAATAGTTGTTACTGTTTCCACTAAATCAGCAGATTCATTTGCTTTATAATATAAATCTTTTACTAAAACCTCAGATTCAGTACTATGGTTACTGCTATCTTGAATCTCCTCTTCTTTTGGCACTTCAGAAGCAATTACTTCTCTTAAAGCAATTGGGGAACTTGTTGAGATTTCAGGTAAAGTTGTTTCTTGAAGTTTTTCAGTTTCTTCAGATTTAGCTTCATCTTGATCTGGAAATTTTAGACTCTTACCATAGTCTGACGCTGAATTATCCGATTCTAGTGTGTTACTGGGTTCTTCTGCCTCGACATCTGTATGTTCAATTACCACAGGATTATCGATGTCTTCCGAATGTAAAGAATTTTCTGTTGATGATTCTTCTGGTTTTACTGGCAATTCTGTAGATGGTTCTTCTGGTTGTAAAGATATCTCTGTGGAAACTTTTAAAGCTGATTTTACTTCATCAGTAATATAATGTGAAAGCGTGAGAGTCGTTGGCAAAGAAGGTTCGCCCTCTTGAGTACTACTTTTTTTATCATTAATGTCTTGATTTTTGCTTTCTTCTTTCAAACTGCTTTCATCTGTTGGCAGTTCAGGATGATTTCTGATTTCAGGAGATTCTTGAGATTCAGAATGGTGTTCAATATTTTCAGCTATATGAGGACTGGTATTCAGCTCATCAGCGTTTTCTGTTGAACTGGTAGTTTCATTTACAGTAACTGTAGGAATACGTATTGCCTCTGGATCTAATTGTAATAATTCAGGACTTTTTGTTTCTGATTCAAATACTTCTACCACTGGAGTAGAAACTGTATCAGTTTTCTTAGAAGTATCTTCAACATATTCTACTTTGGAAGCTGTGATTAAATCAGAAGTTACTGTACTTTCAAGATTGGATTCTTTATCTTTCACGTCAGGATTTCCACCATCAAAAGGGACATTTACTGTATCTATTAATAAAGAGAATTCTGATTATAACAAGTGTTTCATGTATTTTAAAATTGCCTTAGGGTATAGAATAATGGCTAGAAACTAAAATATAATAAAATGTCATGAATTATATGCTTCCTTTCTAAAACATAATTAAAATAAAAGTATTTTTTCCCGTTTTTTTAAAGAGAACAGTTGCTAAGTTTATATATAAAAAAAATGATACCTTATATCAATAAAAGTTTTTTATATATCATATGATTGGTATAATTAACCAATTGTGTTATTTCAATTCTTACTTCATTATTTATAATTATATTAATAAAACTGTGTACTTTAAGAATGTTTATAATACAAATCAATTTTATTTTCCCCTTGGCATTAGAATGATTTCATTAATCCCTGTTTAAAAAATATTGAAGGGTTAACAGACAAATAAATTTATTTAATTAATTACTATTAAAATAATTCATTAATTTTTGCTAAATTTTAAGATAAGCTCTTAGCTCTTTATTCTAAGAGATTAAGATCTAAAATATTAATTATTGTTTAATTAGGTAAATGAATCAATTATTTTGTAAATACAATCAAAAAACGAAAAAAAGTTTATCCTTCAAAAATTATTATTTTGGGTCTTGAGTAAAGTAAGCACAGTTATGTCTACAAATACAATAAAGTACCTAAAAAGCACGTGCATGTATGAAAAAAATACAAAAGAATTATATTATTTAGAAAACAAAATTACATTCACTGTTTTAAGCATATTGTGAAATTTATAAAAAATATTAACAAAACAATGAATAGATGTGACCACCAGCAAATTTCCCAGTACCTTGTTCAAATGAGTCAGTTGCGATAAATACATGCTAAAAATTACATATAAAAAAAACATTTGACACTGTATAATGAATAGCAAAACAGTTGTTTTAGAACTTTTTCAGCATTTGCCAGTATTTCAAGAAATTTCTTTCAGACAGTAGAAAACATTCACATATAACGAAGAGGACAACACAGGAAACAATAAAGCAACAAATCCATGCATGTGAAAATCAGAATCGGGGTACATCCATCTGTTCATTCTACAGAAGTAATGATGGAATTTTGTACCATCCATTCCGATGATCTTTTCCCGCTATTTGACCATGATAAACTCAAAATAAGCATTTGCAATTATTTTTATTTCTATTTTGTATTCTAAAATTTAACTTTAGATTAAAAGGATTCTTTCCAGAATATTAATTCAACACGTTATAAAATATCTTTATAGTAATTATGTTTTTAATAATAGGTGCTTGCACATCATTTTTCTTAGGCAACTATGACTGTTCTGTTATTAGGATATGTTATTAGATAAATCAAGTTTATTTAATTATTTTTATAAACTAATGCCTTGAAGAATCTCTAAATTTGATATTAATTAAGAGTTTTTAAAGCTTTAATCTTATGTAGAAAGAACATTTATGTGCCTTTTTTATTCTCATTATTCTTATATAAAGATCAAATGATTTTAGAACTTTAAGCGGTTCGAGTTTATATTATAAAAGTTTAGTATTTGTTATAAGTTTTGTTTAATGGCTATCATATTTATAAGAAAATTTGTAATTAAAGAAATGGATTTAATTGTTTTTTTTAAATCAAATACAAACTGTGTTTTTTTTACAGGTCAAGAATAGTTTCATAGAAATAGCATAAGTGTAAGTTTCTACAACTTATAGGAGTTATAGTTATAGAGTGACGAATAGCTATATGAATATGTTAATAAAATTATTTAATTTAATCAGAACAGAGGATAAAAATAAATACTTGGGAAAGTACATGATTTATATGAGAGCTATTCGACCCCTTACCATTGCACTTTTCATATTTTGGACAGCATTCCCCAGGAATGTACTCAGGAGCACAGTCCACCCGGAAGAGACAGTCGACAAAGGCGCAAGCTATAGAGCTGCCCTGGCAGTGACATGTGTAGCATGGATTCTGAGTGTCCCGTATTTCATCGCCATCCCGGTACATTCTTCCATTGTGCTCACAGCCTATAGTGGAAGACGTGCATGGATTAATTCTTGCAATCAATCAGGCTATCTTATAACTTGCGCCTTTGTTCTTTAACACACTAGAAATGGGTTCATGAATCTACGGTATAATCTAAATATATCTATAATAGCTTAGTAACAAAAATTTGCACAACATCAAAGAATGAACTGTAAATTCTTACTTTTACTATTGAAGAATGTATAAAATTTGATACAACTGATACAATGCATAACTACCTCAATAATTATCCCCTTTTTTCAATCATAGTTTCTAATAAGGAATCGAAACGTATATATATCTGTTACCCATGACACTATCTTTAAAACAGATTTTTAAGAGATTGAAACGAAAAATAAATAGATGGTTTTATTAAACTGAAAATTCCATTTTGTTCCACTGTTTAATTTAAACATCATTTGGCGAGCTCATTAATATTATTTTCAATTGTTATATGCTGATTGTTCTGTATTGCTCTGAGACATGGAATATAAGAAAATGTACATAATTGCAGATTGTACAGGAAAAAAAGTTTTTGATAAAAGGTGTCTAATCTGTGTGTGAAAATATAGCTCTTACGGAGAATTACGAAAAGGGCTAAATTTGTTCCAATGAACCAGGAGGTGGAGAGGTTTTGTTTACCTCTCAACAGTCATTTTTGGCACATGAGAGCTAATTAGACTAGACCACTACAAACTTTCAAACCCAAGGTGGGAGTTGAGCCCACGAACCTTTGAACATTTATTATTTGGGATAATGAATGTTCAACACCAGTCATTATCTGGGGATAGCTTGATGAATATGAACATCGGTTTTATTTTACATTGGTGATCAAAAGGAGGAAAATTTTCAGATTTGGTCAATTATCTCCAGAACTACTGGGCCTATTTCAATGAAATTTAATATATACATACATTAATACATTACAATACAAATAACCATGCAATAGTTTCAAAACATACGCGTGATCGTGGGTAATATTTATTGGAGTCAGAAGTCATGCAACACTGGTTGCAGAATAGAACAAGAAAATGGGGTTAATATAGGGGGTATGGTCCCCTCTTACAGATATATGCGCCTCGCATCGTGTCAGGCAATTCATGAATTCCTGTGGCAACTGGTACCATTCGTTTAGAAACGCTGTTTTCAGTGACGCTTATTTGTCCCGTGATGCTCTATTGTTTTGAAGTCTGAAAATCTGCTTAGCCAATCTCTCAGGCGAATATCCTCACTTTCCAGAAATTCTTCGATCAGAAGAGTTCTATATGGCTTTGCGTTATCATGGCTTAAAATTCACTCAGCGCCAACTGCGCCCCTTAAAAGACGAACATCGTGTCTTCAAAACCTCATCCCTATGTATCTCACAACATTCACTCTGCCTCTGTCAAAGACATGGAGGTGTGTGTGGCCATTTACATTATGCCTGACCATACCATTAAGCCTCCACCGACATAATGGTTGATTTAGCAAATGTTGAAAGGTAGGTAGTAGATCTCTGTTTTTTTTTTTTTTTTTTTTTTTTTTGTATGAATATACGGCAGGAATCTGTGGTTAGGCTGAAACGGGACTCATCAGTGAAGGGAACGGTAACTTATTGATCTATAATTAAATCTCTATGATCTCTGTGCTTTACTAAAATAATATTTTTTCTTTTGCATAGAAGTGAGTGGGATGCAAATCGCAGGTCTTTGTGCAAACTATCTTCTCACAGGAAGTCTTCTGGAAACAATCATCCTTGAAACTCGCATTCCTGTGAAACTGGGCAGCTTCAAGCCTCCCCTCAATTCGCCCAAGTTAATCATCTAAACGTTGATGATTACTCATTGTTATTGTTATAACTTGAATTTAAAGGTTGGCTGTACAAAAACCCCAAGAAATTCGGAAAGGTGCGCTAACAAGTGAAAACGTGTTTGAAATGCGCGTTTATAAAGCATGTTCCTTTACTGGTCCCACCCACAGATACGTGTCCGCTCAAGTATACGACGTACATGATTTTCATCTTTGTCTCGAAGTAATGGTTTTTGTTTTTTTTCAGTTGTTTTCATGAAGTTCAACAAAATAAGCAAATTCTCTTAATTTTGTACACCCGCGTATTCATCAGTTAACTTCTGTTAAGACATAATTCATAAAATTCTAATAAATCAGCGACGAGCTTACATGCTTGATTCTCAACATTTTATCATACAGAATAATCTTGATTCTGAATGATATCCCTTTTTTTCACAAAATATATTAACCTACCATTCCATAATATGATATGGCAATTTAAAACAGTATTATGGATTCTATGAGCTATCTTTGAGACATATTATTTCTGAGTTTCTATTTCATTTTGCACTTCAAGTCAACCCACAATAGTATTGTGTAAAAGGAACTGTCAGCGCAAATCTTATGTTTTTATGTAATTGTGTTTTTGATAAAAAGTTAACGCCATCTGGTGTGCATCATTTAAAATAAAGATATATAGTCACTTTTTTATTTAATCAATATAAAGGATCTAATGCGCTGAAGGCAAGAATGAGCAGATTTTAAAAAATATACAGGTTTTGTGTAAAAAGTTTATTTAGATACAACATATAAATTTATTTTTTCACAAATAATGAAGATATAATGCGTCATTTTTGGTCCTTTAATTTGTAATCAACGTAAACTATCAATAAAAAACATTAATTTTACATATAAATAAGTTTATGAAAATTAATTTAATTCAATTTAAATTTATGGAAATTTTATTAAAATGAAATTTTATTAAGATAATGTATTAGATGTGGTTATCTGATTTTAACTCAGGCTGGTTGGTTTGGTTTTATGACGCAAGGTCCAAAAAAGGACATGTTGCGCCAGATTTTAACTCAGAAGCGTTGCTTGTATGCTTAAGATTATTTTTGATTCAATTCATACTTAAGCTATTTAATATCAATAAAATTGAGAGAAGTGAGTAAGAAAAACATTTTCAAACTGCTTACCACATATGTACTCTGGGCAACAGTGTCCTGACCTACGAACTGCTCGACATCCAGGTTTCACTTCACAGTCTTTTAGAACACATGCAAAACCAGGAGGCCTGCATTTACATGATTCACATGGATCATCAGTAGGAATTGGATCTCCATTTGAGTATACAATGTTATCTACGACACACGCTATAGGTTGAAGATAAAATATATTTTTGTTTTAGTGCAATGTAAAAATTTCATTACAAATATATCGCTACAAAATTCTATTTAAAATTAACCATAAAGTAACAAAAGGAGTTTTGCTGGCTAATTAGTTTTTGAAAATGATAGTTTTAATTACCCTCTTTAGCATGAACTGAATAGCTTGAAAATTTGGATTTTGAATTTTTTTCATTAACTTTCATTAAAAATTAAGAAAACTTCTCCGAAGAGTACAAACTGAATTAGATTTATCCATATGGAATGGCAGTGATTAATTTGGGCATAGAATTAAATTTTCTTTGAATATGCAGAATTTTTTTATAACATATCGATCTTTGAAAATTATGAAGTGTTCGAAAATTTTTAAAGAGTTTGCTTAGTTGATTTCATTGTTCAATTAGTTGTACTGATAATTTTAAAATTGAAGTTAATTTGAAATTCGGTGACTAATATAACTAGAAAATAGAATTTAGAAAACTACACTATACTTCTTCAATTTTTAGATGCAATGTAGCAATGGTGGGATTCCATAAAAAAATATAAGGTCGCAAGTATTTTGCCATTGTTGCATAAATATTAACACATGATCATTATGGATTTCATTGTACTGACTATTTAGAGGCCGTAGTTGCATCCATTATAGTTCCATTTCAATCCTCAAATAAAAATGCTATTTTTGAACGTTTAGAAGAGCAACTCATAAGATATGAGAAATTCTCCTTTTATGTGTTTTGTATTCTCACTTGTACTCATACTAAAAAGAAACACGACTTTGAAATTTTGAAAATTTTTATTCGATTTTTATAATGACCAGTGACATTGCTTCTTTGGTCAAACAAATCGTTGCATCTTGTGGTGTGTGAGATTAAAAATATATACTCTAACAAGACATGAACTTCTGTTTATAGTAATGAGGCTGAACGCAGAATGATTTTACACACAGTCTTTATGTGATTTTGTTCGACAGGGCTTTTTATGCATTTTCTTTACTATTGTTAAGCTTCTAAGAGTGGATTCTCGAATTCTTACTACTATTGTTAAAAAGAACTTACTGATACCTATTCTGTTCTTCACAATTTATTAATTTTTGCTATTGACCACAAAAAGTAATATTAGCCCGTCATGTAATACCGAGGCTCACAGAAGTTTCATTCTGCACGACTTTGAAAGTAGATTAATCTAGGTATTCATCTGCCTTCGGCATTAAAACCGAAATTATATATATTTAACTTGTTTATTATACATGAGTACCTTCTGAGAATGATGAGAGTCAAAGTATGATGAGTGTCAACGGCAACTAATGACGGACTTCTAGTTCAACAAGCTCGAAGAAATTCGAATTCTTTTTCTGATAAAGCAAATTTAATTTTTGCTTTTATATAGCTGTTACAATCAGAAGCTAATAAAAGTGACTAACACTATACTTCTAGTATGTAAAGGAAAATTATATCATGCTCACACATACCAGTTATTGATTTCCGAATCAATTCTTTTTGGTACATTGCCATTCATATTTAATTTATCTGCTCTTTAGAATGTGTCACCAAATTTTATGAAAGATGGAAATGAAAATTTTAACAAACAATGAATATAATGTTAAAAATTTATTCTTAAATAATACGAGTCTGACAAAATATGTAAAATTAAACCATGAGTAATTATAATTTTTTTTTGAGTAAAATTTAAAAATAATTTATTCCAATATAAAAATATAATTAGAATATATTAATTCGTTATATTAGAGATATGTTACTTTTATTTAGTTACTTTATTATTAGATACGATATATTATAGATAGTTAATTATTATTAAATACGTGTTTTTACTAATACGACTATTAGATTTACATTACTTTTACATCAATATCAGGAAAAGCTTAATTATTCATTAAAAATTTATTTTATATATGTCAAATTAATTTATACTCATTCACTTTTAAATTAGTCACATAATTATTGCAATTGTTAATCTAAAATTCCCTAAAAAAATACTTCATTTTAATTAATTTAGTATCCTTACTGTGAAAGTAATTAGAATTACATACTTAAATTTGTCCAAATATGATAAATGTTTTTAAAATATTAATTCCTGTTGTATAAAATATTAACTCACTTACCTGTTTCATTCGCAATGTAAAATGCAGCTCTCTTTTGAATGTGGAGTGGAACTAAAAAAATAAATAAATCATTAGTAAGATACTTTAATTTTTCAAATTTCAAAAACATTTCTTTTTTTTAGTTTTCCTTTTTTTAATGTAATTATATAAGGTTTTGATTCTTAAATACATATTTATGAAAAGATTCGGAAATTATTTGTTCATACTGTTAGTAATTTTTAATAAAAAAAGATGAAATTTATCATTGGCTGTAAATGCAGAATTATTATTTTTTTTGTATTGTAAGTTTATTTTCATATAATAAAAAATTTTCTTGATAAAATAATAAATTTAAGAAATACGTTCAAAAAATCCAAAAATATCCCAAGAAGTTTAACAAATCGAAAGCGTTGAAATAGAATAAATGGCCAAACTCAGAGTAAGTGACAACACTGTTCCAAAAAAAAGCGAAATTTGAAGCAGCGTTGCCATTTATTCCGAGATTAACTACCATTATTTAAAATTAATTATATCCAGAAACTAAATTCTAAGAATTATCTTTAAACATTACCCTTATCTTTTTAAGTCAGACGACTAAGCACGTTTTTCTTCTCTTGCACCATTTCGTCGAATTCCAAAAACAAGTCTTCCGAATTAGTCAGGTAAAAAAAAAATTTAAGTATAGTATTTTTCATCTGAAGAAGGTGAAAGTTTATCAGAAAGGAGGCACGTCGAGGGAATAGAGGAGATTTTTGATCACATGGGGTAAGTTCAATATCCTCCATACAGAAACATACATTGCTGACTGACCCTGCTCACCACCGGACTTCAAGGACACACGTGGAGGATGACGACCTCTAGGGATTATGCCACTGACACTTTCACTTTCCACATACCTGGGCCATCGGGAGACCACAACATACTTTTTCTTCTTCCCTTGACAAGTTGAGAGGGAGACAGACGCGACTGGCATAAAATTTGCCTGATTACCTAATACTTGAGTTGGAAACAAGAACAGTTGGGGAAAAACGAGGTGCTTGCCTGCCAGGCTTTTGACCTCCTCGTTTGAACCCAAGAGATTTTGATAGCAGGGTAGAGCCTATTTTGTGGCCAAATGTCCCGTGAAAATAATTACGATGCTTGTTATTTTAAAGATGTTATTTAAAGCAACCTTGGTGCTTTCAGTAAATATCGCTTTTAGAATGTAAGCAAAATATCAACTGATATAGTGTCTATAAAATTTAATTAAATAATTTAAAACATTTTAATTTGGCTTGTCCCTCTACTGTTACTTTTTGTTTAATATCTATGTTTTAAAGTGGATTCTAAATCAATACAAAAATGATTAGGACTAAAATATCAGTCGGACTCACAAATTGTTGAACTGAATGACAAAGCGCTGACCGTTTAGCTACCAGCTAGGATATATTTTTAGTGTTGATTACAAAAATTATAAAATCTAGGTTTCATGCATAATATATTTTTTATTTTAAGAAAAACTATATGTAATCTACGCACATACAAGACAAGATTGACACATTAAATTACCTAAAAGGAAAATTATTAAATATAAATTTTTAGTGCAATCTACCTTTATTATAATTATATAATAGAACAAATTAACTCCTCATTTACTAATGTAATAAAGTTTTAAACCTATTCTAACCAATTTTGTTAAGCTAAATGGAGAAAAAGTAGTTGATACATGCGAGACTTAATTACAAATGTGTATTGAAATGGCCAATTTTACATAGTAAATACCCTAAAATTCTTCACAACAAATCCACTGGACGGTTACATCTATATGATATTTGAAGTCATATAGGAGTAAACTTTATGAAAAGGAAATCGGAATAAAATAGATGCAAAGAAAACAGTTAAATTTCTTTTAATTTATCCTACATTTTAAAGCATATTTAACATAAAGTTATGACTCATTATTTTTCTGAAGCAGATGGAGAGTCTATAAATGGATTTTTTTACTTATATGTACTTAATTCCATTACAACAAAGTAAAAGAAAAGAATAAAAATACTGGTAAAAGTTAAAGGAGTTTTGATTTATAATTCAAAACATTAATAACAATAATAATTAAAATAAATTATCCGAAATTAAAATTTAATTGCTTTAAAAATTGTTGATCAATGATTCTTTTAAGTTAATTATATACAGCAATATAAAGTGTTTAATTTTAGTAAAATAAGATGAATGATTAAATTAATGATCTAATAACTCACAGATACATTAGGATTTGCTTCGCTAGCAGTGCATTTATTCATTGGAAAAGGCTAATGCATTATTGAAGCCGAATTTACTCTTTATTCTAAGATTTGGCCTTCAGAGCTGCTTAATTGCATAAGAGCAGATATTTCTCCATTTCCAGAAATCTAAGATTAAGTAAGGATTAAGGGCTAATTTGTGTTGTTACTGAAATTGCAATATCCTTCGCTCGAAGGCATGTGTAATATCACGCGATTTTGATTTTCGCGTTTTTATTCTTTATTATGTACAATAAAAAAAACTTAAGAAATGGTTAATTATGTAAAATTTTATCTATATTTAAATATAATTGTAATTAATGAGTTTTAAAATATATGTATTAAAACTTGGAAAGAGTATGATTAGCATTCATTGTTGCGAAATTGTAAATAATTATTCCATTCTCTCCTTTTGATATGTAATGCATTTTTATTTGAAATGATCAATGCATTGAGTTAAAATTTTCAAAAAGAGCATCCAGTAAAAAATCTAATTCTAATTTATGCATTTTAATAATTATTTAGTTCATACATAATTGGAAAAATATTTCTTACATAAATATGTTTTTAATTATTTTATTATTTTAGGCATTTCCTCTCTCCATCTAGATATGTATGTTTTAATTTTTTTGTTTACATTATTAATTGTTAATATATGAAAATAATTACATGATTATTAAAATGACTATTTTTTTATTAATATCCAAGAAAAATGCTTACAAATATAATCAAAGTTTGCAGTTTAAAGGACTTTTTTTACTCTAAAATGTTTTACGAAGCTAGGAATCATTATTGATTTATTTATTGACATAAGTATTTGTGTTATTTTCTCACCAGTTAAGTATTTCATGGGTAGATTAAGTAGACATTAAAGAAAACTAAATTCTAAAATTAAAATTCATATTTTCCAACTTTTGAACAGTAGAAATCATTAACAATAAAAGAAAATTAAATTTGTTTGCCCAGTTATTATAAATTGTATCTTACTTTTTATTTAGATAATAATAGTTATATAAATTCCTACAAAAGGTATCACATCTATTCAAATAATATATTAAAATATTTGTCATTATTTTATCTCTTTTTGACTGCCATTTTCATTCTGATTTTAAAACATTTTAGCTATTATTCATTAAAACATTATTTGCTTCTCAATAAGTAATTTAACAAATGAAAAAGCAGAAAAAATTTTTAAGTTAAATGTTTGAATTAAATTTTATAAAAAAACAATTTTTTTTATAGTGAATGAAAATTTATACCCACATTTTTTTTTTAAATAATATTAACATATTTTATTTATTTTATTCTTCTCACTATCAGGGTCAAAACATAATTTTATTATTAAATGTTTTATTTAAATTTTAAATATTAAAGTTTAAATAACCTCAGTTGTTTATTAATTATTTAAATTTTAGTTATTCAATTTGATTATAATTGTTTTTAACCTTCTAGCTGAATGTTTGTTGTCTTGGCCTTCAATTTAACTATTTATGAGATCGAATCCCATGTCATTAATAAGTATACGTAGCGATATATCAATTTTTAAAATTTTTAATGTAAATACTTGCCTTGTTAGATCTCGCATATAAGAAGTAACTGTAAAGTGAAAAACAAACTAAAACTATCATCTAAAATATAAGATTTGGATCTTTCTGCATTCTTAAATTTTTTAGTTTGTGTATAATCAATATTCATAAAAATTCGAGAATTTGTGAACAGATCATTAAAGCTCAGATTCAAAAATTTAGGATTCTTCTTATTTCTAAACAAGACATAAGAGTAAACATTCTGTTACAACAAAAATTTAAATTTAAGGTAGATATGTTTGGGGGAAGATCATTTGTGTGTGTGTGTGTGTGGAAAACATGACTATGTTAGTATTACCCGCGTTAAATAGTTATTAGCCTTATAATTAAACTTTCATAAATAAAAATAGTTGACCATGAAGAATATAAAAATAGGTTTCCTTATTTACACAAAAATTTGCTTTTATCCAGTGCTGAAGTTTCAATTGTTTATAGATAAAAAATGACTCAACCTCATTTTTTGCAGACAGTTGCAGTTACACATTCGAATGTAAGGAAATTATTATTCATCAAGGAAGTTAAAAAAACCGTTAGCTTAGAACAAAGGCTAATGAGAATATCAGTATGGTGTACATCATATTGTTGCTCAATGTTTTGAAGGAAATATTTACTGGTTGAAACACTAAACTTAATTTTGAAGGAACTGCTTAAAAGTTATCGTTAATTACACTGAGGAAACTGAGACAAGGTTCTCTTCTTACCGAATGAAAAGAGCAAATTTTATTTGAAAAACTGCATTTAGTTTTTGATATTCCCGTAATGGAGGTTAACTGCACAGAGAGCTTCTGAAAAATATATGGAATAAAAACCTAGTAAAAAAATTTAAAAGTCCTTATTAGATATTAATGAAGAAGTTGCAGTCTTTATTGCTCTGGATTCAAATCCAAGATGACTTTGTAAAGGAGTTAAATGCTAACTATTACGAGGTAAAAAATGCACAGTATCACATTTTCAATGTAATATATTAAAGAAAGAAAGCACACATATATTTCTTCATAAATCAAAAAGTATTAATAAATTGTATTCAATGAATGCAATATAATGCGTATATAATTTGCATTGTACTTAAAAATCGTGGATTTAATTATGTTAATTAAAAATGTACTGATAATTTATGAGAACAGTTTTACTTACCTCCATAGCAAACTTGAATTATCGCTATTGATAAAATTGTTGATGACAAAATCTTCATTTTTGACTAGAAAAAATAAAAATAAAATTACAAAAACATATTTGGATATTGAAACTTTTATTTTTCAATAAATACATGCATTACTATGCAATTATTGGAATATATTAATATTCAATAAACGAATATTGAATTCCTTATGAGTTTAAGGATTTTTAGTTGATTTTTATGAGCTTTCACCTCATGAAAAGGTAATATTTTTTAAAACATTTACTGTCAGAAATGACATTATTCCTATTTTCTTTATTTAGTAATTTTAGTACGAGTAATTAAATTAAAAGTTATTTATACGAATGGTTAATTTTTATAATAACAATGTAAATGAATTCTTTTGAAATTGATGGTATAAATGTTGGACCTATCTGGTTGTTTCAACCTCGAAAATTAATATATATCCAACAGCATCATCCATGACGATTATGTCTGTCAGAATCATTTCGAGACAGACAAAAATGCATATGACATGCACAATTCGAAGCTCTTAATTTTCTGAAAAGATCAAGAAATTATTGTTAATAACTGTCTGTTAGACCTCAGTGCTTGAAATCTCTGGAAAATATAAGTCTAACTGTATTGTTCTGAGAAACAATAGTTTAATGACGTCAGTGGATTTTATGAAACTATTTGAAGAGACGTTAATAGTAGGATGTAAATCATGTCTGATATTAAAGGAAGTTTGATTGATTGGTGTATCACTCTCAAGCATATTAATAATCCTGATATCAAAAAAAACTTTTATAAATATGAGAGAAAAGAAAAAGAATGTTCTGTTATAAATTGATCTTGATCAAGTCTAAAATTTATAGAAAGATGTAAAGAGTAAATGTAGATGTTAATTTTCATTGCATTGTTAAATATTAAAAAATATAATTTATTTAACAATAAAGCACAAAATTATAATCAATCTCCTAAAAATAAAATGCGACAGTATTTTTTAAAAATACAGATTTTCAATTAATTAATCACACTAACTGCAATACTTATTAATTAAACAGTTATAGTTTTTGCAAACTTATTATATAACTTATTATATAACTTATTATTATAGTATTTAGTATTTATTTTAAGAGATAGAAAAGAAGATAACAATGATATTTCTAAATTAGTAACTATATGAAAACAATTAATGTTTATTATTATAAAAAAAATAAGATTTTTATTCAAATTTAGTTTTACATCACTTAAACAATATCATGCAATGTCAAACAAAACGAGATTATTTTAACGAAGGACAGATAAGATTGTTTAAGTTCGAACGGATGGATGTAGAACTTAAAATAGATTCTCTTTTATTATTCAAGAGCACGTTTAGATTCTGTAGCCCGTTTCTCTAATGTTATGATATAGATAGGGCAATATTTGAACTGCTAATGGTACTCGTGATGACCACGTATATGATTTTTCTGGGGGACTTTTCATAATCATTAGGCCTTATTAATACGCTGTATGAAAAGTAAATGATCCTGAAAATTCTCAAAATACTACCTTGGACACATCATATCTTAGTGAATTGACATTTTTCACAGAGTATAAAAGTTTTATTGAATAGCGGAAGATTGATATGGCACTTTAGATTTATGGAAATGCATCGGTTTCTGGTAGTTGGAATCCATGTGATAATTTTTAAGGACAAATTAAGTTTCTGTAATATATATATATATATATATATATATATATATATATATATTATAAATATATAATGAAGCTATCGAAAGGGATCTTTTTCGGGGTGAATTGAAGTAAAATTTATAGTAATTAAAAGAATTTTTAATAATTTAATAGTGTAGATTTTACTTAATTAAAATATATTTTAAAAAAACTTCGTATTGGATAATTTTCAGTAAAGAGAATCTACCAAGTTAAAGATTGTGGGTTTGATAAAGTCAAAGCCCAAACTAAACCAATTGATTTTGAACTGTGATTACAAATACTTTATGAACGTTTTCACCATCAATGACTAGCTTGATGAAAATGATTCTTCTTGGAATGGTTATGGACCTTCACCACCAGGCACCTGATCAATGTTATTACCAAGCTATATAATTTATTTTATTCACACCATAAAAGAACCCTTTAATAATAATATTTAAGAACAGCTCTCTGACAAGGACGTCTTCCTATGTTCTGAGAAGTCACCAATTCTCTAAATGAAATCAGAGATCATATAGGTTCAAGGATTAATATTGTCAAACTGAATGATGAATTCTTTAAAAATAAGAATCCATTTTTTTCCAAGCAATTTACAGAAAGATAATTGACATGCAAAAAACAATTTTCCGCTACATAAAAGGATGTTAATAGCTTATAGAAACAGTATGAAAAGCTATTTTCGACCAATAATTATTCTCAAATACTGTAAAAAAATCTTCAAGGTAAAGAGAAATATTAGGATTTTGCGAATAAATTTGTTAATTACATTTCATGTTAAAATTTCACATTTTAAATTTTTTCATGGTCAATTTCAATATGAATTTCCCCACCACTGATCATACAGTTAGTTGGGCTCTAACTACAAAATAGAAACAATCTTAATTTCTATTGTTTTATGATTATTTTGTGAAGACTGGTGTTGAACGAATTTTGAAATTCAAAAGTTTTTTCTGTTCTTAAAGCAAATTTTGAAGAAAATATGAACTTGATTTTAAAACTCTGATAGAAGATTGAATCAAGATGACGATACTATTAATAAAATATAATAAAATCCCTTTTTAACGTTCATTTTCGTAATTGCTATTTCCAGTATGGTAAATTTTACTTTAATTAAATTTTTTTATTAATTTTTCTTTTTAAAATATCAGAATACTATCATTAAAATGCTTGAGCAGTGAAAAATATCAGTTCAGAATCAGTTTACATTGATAAATGAGAATGTCATTGGTTATTGATAAGAAATATTATATTAAATTTAGCTATTACTGTTATTTGATAAAAGTCAAAATTTATTGTAATAATCTAAATATGACAACATATCCAAGAAAAATAAAAAATTAGATTTATATTTTTTTATAAATATTTATATATATATATATATATATATATATATAT
>JAPDSC010079332.1:53628-70074 GCA_026290005.1 Latrodectus geometricus | reverse complement strand
TATATATATATATATATATATATATATATATATATAATTTACAACATTTCAGGATTTTTTTTTTTTTTTGCCGAAAATGACAAATGGTACATTACTGATTTTTCTTTTAATGGTTCTATTCTAAATTTAATACAAAATAAAGCTGTGATTAGAATTTTCAAATCTCAGATGTTTATGATGTGAATTTTTCCTTCTAAATATATTTTAAATTCTGCATTAGTTAAAATTGTAAAATTAAATCGCTTTAATAATCTTCAATAACTACTTTTTCGATATTATCTAGCTTATTCACACTTCTCCTTTTCTCAATCCATTAATATTTTTGTGATATAATTTTTTTTTTATCAATTTTGATATTATTAAACAGCTTTACTTTTTGTTACCTGAACTTTCTCTAGAAGGCAAAAAAAGCCTATGTAAGGCCCCTTCTGAAGATTAATAAACAAACAATTTTTTCCATGTCAAATATTGTATAATACTTCTACATAGGAATTTCTATGTCTCTCATTCTTTTCTTTCGTGCTATTAGAAAAACGTACAAACTGCGGTATTCTTTTGTGCACATGATTGCAGCTTATAACCTTAGACTTATAAAAATGGATTACTTAGGTAAATTGGATCGTTCCGATGATTGATTGTGTGTTTAAAAATGCCTTGAATCATACGTTCCACAAGAAGCATAATGCAGTTGCAAGTTTACCGAGGTTCGTCATAAAAATAAACTTAAAAGGATCCATAGCCGATGTTTTGTTTGCACTGGGGTATCTTTTATAACCATATACAAACGTTGCTGGCATCAATATACTTAGAATCATGCTATTTTTCTGGTGTTCCATTGTCCTTTCCCCCTGTACTGCTTTCTTCGCAACAAACAACAATTCATCCAGGAGGTCCCCCCCTTTTTATAGAATGGGGGCTCATATTTGGGGACGGTCCCCTCCCTCTTTTATGAGAGAAATGCATTATACAGCAAACGACACTAATAGAGATATCATAAATCTAGAAAGTAGTCGAAACCTTTTTACCAGTGGAAATTGTGTTCCGCCTTTTTCAATGAGCACCGATTTATTAGAGCTTGGATTCGCTTGCTTTCTAGAAAGTGTTCTTATTTAAAAAAAAAAAAAAAAAAAAAATGTAGGGCCACGCGTTTTTTTCACGGTTATTTGAACGATGAGAAAAGACGAGATGTTGTCGTGTTCCGGTGACTTGTCTAAATATTTATCCGAGGAGTTAAAAAATGGTTTTTTGGTTTTCCCGGTCGTACGGAGAAGTTAGAAGTTCCAGCATCGAAGACTTCATTATTTTATTGGTAGCTGGTACTGAAGGAGAAAGGTACACATTGTAACAAGCTGTATCTTTTGACGATACCAGCATGCTACAATAAAAAAATACAGAAATAGATATAACAGGATATTTAAATGTAAAACATAAGAATAAGAAAAATGTGATTTTCCATTGCTTACAACATTAATATTGCTCTACTGATATTTAAAAATGATTCACAATCCCTTTAATTAAATGAAATTAAACTTTTAACTTCATGTCTACGTTCTTCAGAATAAAGGGTCCTCGACTGGATCCTAGCCTCTGTCGAGTAAAGGATATTAGATGTTTTTATACTTCTTGGCTGATAACAGTTAAAAGCCATTGTAAGACAATTGTATATCCACCGCACATTGCTTTCCAAAATGATTCTTCATCGACAGTTAATCGTATTTACTAATCGTAAAAGAAATTCTTATGTATCCACCCAGACAGGTATTCTTTTGAAACACTTCAACAGCTGTTTCAAAAGAATCCTTAATTTCCCATATTATAGTGAGTGATTTTAACTCTAGCCCATATTATGTCCAGGAAATAAAATTTTACTTTCTGTTCTGAAAATAATCGGAGTGAATGCTGAAAATGTTTCAGGGTTTACTCCCTTGCGAATCGCGAATATTCTGATTATCTTGCAAATCTCCCAAAAGGTAATCCACTATGGATATTAAAAGGAACATACAAACTTTCATGTGATTCTATACTATCTTCTACATAGTTTTAGGGCAATGAAATTCTGAACTCATCATATGGTTTATTAACAAGAAATCTTCTTAGTTAATAGTCTCCTGTTCGCTTTTAAACATTGCTGATCTACGGAAGACGTTTTCTGAATCCTGAAAAAAATTTATTACAATTTTACTTAACACAGATATTTAAGCATGATTTCCAATTCCAATCCTCCTGAAAAATATAATTCTATTAGTACGTATTAAATAAAAAGCGATAAATAATCTGTTCCAATCTTCTAAATAAATATTAATATAAAATTATATTGTTTTATACAATAAAAGTACTATACAATTAAAGTTTATAAATACAATAATTGTTTTATAATGCATGTACAAAATCTTCATTCACGAAAACCATGTACCTTTACATGAAATTCTACCCATAGACTTTTTCATTATCACCTTTCGGGCTTTTGTGATGCTTTTGGAAAACTAAAAAGCCTTATAAACACCAAAAAGAGTTTATTTTGGAATTTGTACTTAACAGCATCAAAAATAAAAATTGCTTGAAATTATTCTTAAATTGCTTAAATTATATAATTTATTGTCTAAATAATATAATAATCTTTTTGTGGAATTGAAATTTAATTGCTATAATATTCTTAGTATAAAGGACATTTTAAAATACCCCAAAAGGAATTATTCACATACATTTGTTAACAAAGATTTTTTTATTTAAATATTTACTTCTGTATAAAAATCGTTTTCAGGCATGGTATAGTTTTTTTTTCAAATGATATCAATGATTAAAAGAGGTAAAAAATTACGAAATTTATAAGGGTATTAAAATTAATATTTTTTTAAACAATTGTGATTCCAAGTCCAGTAATATCCTTGAATATCCCATAAATTATAATTAGCCTTAAAAAATTAATTATAAATAGATCTAGGTGCTGTAAAATTTTAAGAAATTCATAACTATGACCAAGTAACTTAACTATTCTCAATACCTTTATATACTATGTCTAATATATTAAAAATATTTTTCTCTTATTTTAGACCTGAAACTAGTACATCTATAGAATTGTCTAAATCTTGTTAAAATTATAGGTAAGTATATAATTTTTATACTAAATCTTTGAAAAACTATTTCTATTTACAACTAATGAGTTTATTAATTTTATAATATTTCCATATAAAAACTCGATTCGAACCATTGTCGATATTAGACAGTGGTTGGACTCGAGTTAGAGAGCTTTAACAGTGAGGGCCATTGTACTATGGAAAGCCCAGAAATAATTTTTTTTCTGATTTCTACTTACATGCCATTAGGGGTGGATGCTTGGGAGATTTCTTCCTGTCTTTTTTATTTTGCTTTTCCTTCTGTTCTGTTGTCAAGATGCTAATGGCTTCAGTCAAAGGAAGATAGTTTGTCAAACCGATGTTTTGGTCTTTACTTATGGAATCGGCCTATTAACTAAATGAACTTCAACAATATTTTTAATTTCGATTTTCAAAGAGTTCAAGCCACAGAGACTACGCACTCGATGCCATGTTTTTCGCGTACTTGGAACAATAAATGTTTTATGCAGAAAATCCTCTTACAAGTCTTTTTGAATTCAAATTGACCGAGTCATCAGGTGAAAATGATGCAATGTTTTCAAAACTATTGAGCTATGGTTAAACGACTTGTATCAGCATGCGCATTGCTGGAATTCATTGGAAATCGCTTGAAACCATGGTTATCTCTGTCTCGTAACAATCAATATAACACACAATAAAATCTATTGGAAATTTTTATGAAAAAATTGGTTTTTACTGAAGAATTTTTAAAATATTAGATACTTTGTATATGAGCTACCCAAGATTTAAATTTCATATTATATACATACGAAGTTTTCACAAAAAATGCTTTAAAAACGTGACAAAATTATTTTTAAATACTGAGAAATAAAAACAAAATTTTTATAAGTTAGTATTCAAACTTTTTAGTTATGAAATATTAATGTATATGATGTACAAAAAAATGTATGCACATATATTTTTGAATAGATACAAACACATACTATGATTTATTTATTGTTTGCATAAGCAATCAAATATTAATATTTAATGTGCTTTACATGCTACATGATATAAATTTATCTTTACTTAATATGTGGTTAATAAGTATTTATTTTTTAATAGTGGTATCGATACAAAATCCCTAAGGATATATAAAATAACCAATCCCACTAAGATATTCAACAAAATTTTCTTTCCAACTGCTCACTGAAGAGCTCATCCCACTGACAAATCGACTTGCTTTTGATGGGTGGACAAAATTGTATATTCAGCATTATTGGTGAGAATAATTACTTGTTTAACTCACAGACCCATTATAAGTAAAATAAAGTGACGTACACATGATATCAATTGTAACAAAAGAAACAACCACTTTATGGTTAACAAAAGATACGTAAAAGGAGCAACTGAAGAGTTCCTGTATTCCATTCAGAAATATTTTGATAATATTATACAGAGTTATTCAAAATTAAACCATCAACCAGAGCACGCAGCTTTCTGCGAATAGATAGACATCAAAAAATATAGAAAAACATAACTGTCCAAAGAAATTAGTCAAGAATTACATTTGAATTGGCAAGAAAAGTAACCACATCTATTTAATGATTTTATTCTGTGAATGATGTCTATCGCATAATGCAAAGCATATTTCTCTTTTAAATGTCAATAAAACTACCGAGAAAATAAACGGGTGAGGTTAAAGCGAAAATCAGCCTCGAGGTTTAAAGAAGATGAAAACAATAGTATGCGAAAATTACACGTTCTTAACCACACCTATTATTTACCAATAAAGCACCAGCACAACAAAAACCCGCTCATCTTTTTTGAGAAATGAAAACAAAAAAATAGAACTTTTGAAACTAAAGTATGTGTACGGCCTTTTCTCGAAAACTTAGCATTATTTTCCGCACCCATTTCTAAATGAGGGTACTCGTTTCGGTTTGGAGATGGTTAACAGTGAAAAATACTGTTATTATATGGGAACGGTAGGTTGTTTACTCGAGAATTGAGAAGGGGTCATATGACTTTAAGAATTCCCCCTAAAAATATTAATAAAAACATACTGTAGAACATAAATAACTAGTCAGGGAAATATTGCAATGAAAAATGAAAGTAATGAATTTGATGATTTTTTTTAATTTGATTTTGAATTATTGTAATTATAAAAATAAATTTGAATTGGATTTAATTATGGATACCCGTATTCTAATTTACATAAAGGTCAGTATAAAAAATACGAAGAAAGAGAGATCATTATTTTATTACGAAAAACACTGCGGAAAAATTGAATTAATTTTAATAACGAATATACAGAAATAAAATAAATATAACCAACTGAATCAGTTGGAATGGTAATATAAATATGTAGGTTTATTCATCAATTCAAGCAAACAATTTGATACAAATAACTCAGTTGATATAAATGGAAAATGCAAGTTTCGTAAATAACATTTGTTTAAAGCAAAAATACTCAACAAAATACTAACTTTTATACAAAATAAAACTGAAACTTAAAAGCGAGGTTTGAAACAAGAATCAAATAAAAAGAAATTCTATCGTATTTAAATAAAACAGAATATGTTAATGTAATAAAATATATTAATTTTTTGTTAAATTTCTTTCAAGCCATTGACATAATATTTTACAGAAATTTAAATTTTAACAGCTATTCAAAAGATTTTTTTAAACTTAATTTCTGTTTATTTCTACTGATTTGATGTAAATATAAATTTTGTTGATTTTTCATTATTAACTAAAGATTTATAATCACTAGCATTATGAAAATTTCTTCCTGAAAAAATATAATTTTTTTAAAATCATCTTCAAGAAAAAATACTTTTATTTCATAAAATGAAGTTTTTGATATTTTTGTTTAGTATTAGTATTTTTAAAAGTAATATGTATTTTATATATTGTAAGATAATCACAGACTAATATATATATATATATATATATATATATATATATATATTAGTCTGTGATTATCTATATATATATATATATCAAAAACTTGCTTTATTTTCGAATTCAGATGGCGAGAATTCTATTACACTCGCGATGACAGCGCCACTAAACGGATAATCATAAGTACTTCCAGAATGTACTTTTATGCATTTATTATTTGTCTGTGATCTTAACATATTAAAATATTTTCTAATGAGTGAATATATTTATAATGATAAAAAACGAGTCAAAAATGCAAAAACGGAATGTGTTTAAAATTTAAAAATAGGAGAAGCATAAAAATATAAATTAAGGAAACGATTATGAAAATAAAAAAAAAATAAAACTGAAATCATCCATTGCCTGAAATATGAATGTAAGCCTATTTTTGGTTTATTCTCTTTTAGAACTTACATAAAAATCTCATAAAGACAACGTACCGAGTTTCATTGCTTAAGATATATAAAATATATAGTTTTAATATATAGAATAGAATGATATCATGAATATCATAGAATTTAATACGTTTTCATGCTAAATTCTATGATATTCTATGCTCATTGTTTATAAGAACTTCAAAATAATGATAAAAGGAATATAAAACAAATTTAATATCCGAATACGAATCGTTTCTGGTAATTTTATTTAATTTTGTATTATTTTAATTTTTAAAATCATATTTTTACGGGTTTTAAACTTAATATATAAATTTTCCTACTAAATACATTCCAACTCACATATGCTACTGGAGGTTATTTAAAATTAACTATTTTGTGGTTATTAATTCATTTGAACATCGTGTGTATTATAAATTTAATTCTAACTTCCAAGTTTTTTCAAACTACGGTTTATATTTTGTTGCAATTTATTATGCATTCAAGTTATATGGCTTTAATATTATTCATATAATTTGGTATCAATACTTCAATTCTTATTTTAGACAAATTCAATAATTCTAAAACAAATCAGTTCAACTATTTTGGAAAAATATTAACTTTTCTACAAGAAATTGAAGATTCTTTAGAATTATTTAACTTAGAATATTTGTGTTTACTATCGGATTATAAGACAAAATCAAAAATAAGAATTTTAACCCTATTAATTAGTATGCTTAGAAAAACATTTTCTTTATGATGAGGAAATAACAAAGAATCGAATATAAAAGTTAAGTCAGTCATAAAAGAAATTCAAAATTAAGCAGTACTTACATGTGTGTTTGACCACCATTGTTACGAAAGTTAGTTAAAACCACTGGGGGAAACCAATGCCACACCTTTCCATTTTTTTACTAGGGTTGATTCGACCTTTGCTCTTAAAGGTTGGGTTGCCCTGATCTTCAAAATATTTTTTAACTTCTCTTTTTTGTGAAACAAGCCGAATATAGCCTGGGGTTAGAAAAGTGTGGGTCTTAAAACCCCTGAAGGATTGTTTCTCAATAACAAATTTACAGTTCCGAAGAAAGAAGTTGCAATTAGTGCATTTTTTAAGCTTTCGAACTTATCCTGGATGGTGTTTTGTTAATCGTCTGCAAATAATTTAAGCCGAAAGAAAATGAGTTATTTCCGCAAACTATAGTATTTCATCTACATTTTGCGGTGGCTCAGTAGGTAGAACATATTATTTTCTTACAATTATCTATTTTTAGAAATCGGCTTAAGTGTTGTATTCTTTGAGGGTAGGATAATTCTGAATATTGAATTTTTTAGAAAGTGGATAAATGTTTTTCCCTATTGGACACAAAAAAAAAAAAAAAAAAAACACTCAAATGATTTTTACAGTTCATAAGAAATTATCCTGATTTATGCAATCAAAATCTGATTTGAAGTAGTACTTAACTAATATAACTTGTTAACTTAGGTAAAATAAAGGGCAAGGAAAATTAGAATAAACTATTATTGAACGGCTAATGCCACAAACTGAAATAAAAGTGAATTTTATATTGCATAATACGCTTTCTAAAGTAAATTACATTGTAAGAGAAATGATATAGTGAAAGGATATTGAAGAAATAGTTTGAAATCATATAAGAATGAAATTAATGTATTAAATTTAATAATATGTGAAATTCCATTTCGCATTTGATTCATTATATAAGATTCCATTTTACATATTTATTTTAAATAAAGTTTTATAAATAAACACATATTTATCGAACTCAAATACAATTAAAACAATTTTATAAATTCTTATAGAGTTTGAAAATTTTTTTAAATATGATGCCTCAAAATTTAAATATGATTTATTTTTAAAATGATAATCATTTTAATTATCAACTCATTGATGTTTTTTTTTTTTTTTTTTTTTTGTTATATTTTATTACTTTACTTTATTATTTTCCATAAAAGAATATATTTAAAATTCATAATTTAACATAAGGACTAATTTAAATCAATTAGATTTTAATTATTTGAGACAGAAATTAGAAAAACAATTTTTTAAGCTTCCAATTATCAAATTACTGGAATTTATTTCTTAAAAAACTTGTAACTTCCAGATAAGAGTTATGGTGCTTTATTTATAAGAATCAATTAAAAAATTTCTAAAATTATCTCAATGCTTTTCGTCTATATGAGAGTTGATATATTTATGTGTTGATCAACAATAGATAATTTTTTTATTTCTTTGCGTATTATCTATTTACATGTTGATCTACAGTAAATCAGCATATAAATAGAAAATAGAACGAAGTAGCAATGTCATAAAAACATAGATGAGGAAAAGAATTTTTGACACTAATTAATAGGGATTTTGTTGAGGGATTCTGGATGAATGTAGTACGATATTGTCGTGCAATGACAACAATGCCACGTTTTTCTAAATCAATATTGAATCATTTTAATTGTAATATTATTAATTCTCAAATTCTCAATATACTTTCTTATTGCTATGTAACCAATCACGTAAAAAAAAATCTAAATTTCTTTTTTTATTGGACAAGAAATATTATTCTTTCCCAGTTTAATTATTCTTTCAGAAATATTATTCTTTCCCAGTTTTTTCCCATTCTTAATTTGGGTGAATTTTTCTTCTACGTTCTTCCCTCATAAGGTCATAAAAAATTCCCTTTTCTTCATGCTTGGAACTGAAACACATTTCCGGGCTCAGTTTTTGCTTGATTCCCAAAGTTCTGTAAGTCTTTAAATTACTAATTTCAACCACGCTTATGAAACATTTATCATTAGGAATTATAAATATACCCTTCATATCTTTCAGTATTTCTTTAAGTAAAATTCTCCGTTTTAAAAAACGTTATTTTAAATATCTAAAACTGTCATCATACTACAGTTATCAAGTTGCACTTCGAATAGAATATATATATATACACACACACACACATATATATATATATATATATATATATATATATATATCGTGTCACTGCAAGGCTTAAAAATCGTAAAATTGAAAGGAGACAAATGATGACGTTACGAAAAAACAGTTTGGAAAATTGTCTATAATGAAAAAGTTCAAACTTTCATGCTGAATAAAAGAATATTCTTCAGAATTAAAAAACATTTTATATTCACTTTTCAGATATTAACGATTCCTTATAAAAATGACTATGTGTAGAAGTACAAAATGTGCATTGATATATAGAGTGTAACAAGAATATAAAATATTACAAATTATACTTCAATAAATATGTATTTTTTTACATGTTATTTTTTCAAGAAAATGATAATGTAAATTTATATTTCAACAAAAGGGCAGACTAGTTTCAGATCTAATCAATTATCTTTTTAAAGGCTCTGTTAATTGTAGATTTGCATTGCAAAAGTAGTAGATACTTGATATTTCAAAACAAAATAAATGCAATAACACTTTTTTTTTTTTTTTTTAAATCAAGATTGATTTTACTAATAATATTATTATTTTATCAGTTTTAGTTCCTTTTCCAAGACAATTTTTTATTAATTAAATTGTGTTTATTCCCTGCCTATAATTTTTATTACTTACATGTTCTTTTTAATGTTTTTTATTTTTATATCACTCCTGCAGTTAACTATGTATTTTAATTTTCATTTTCAAATTAATTTATGCTATTTTTAACCAGTTTATTTGTGTATTGTTTATTCTTTCGAATCAATATTCAAAAATTCAAAAAGCCTTTCCTTTGTTTCCCTATTGGAAGGAACAAATTTTTTCCCATTTTTTTAACTTTTATTTAACAATAATTTAACTTAATTTTTTATATCCTTTTCTTGTATACTAAATAGTTTCCTTTGTAATCTAAAAAATTCTTACTATTTTTATTGATTTTTTTTTAAATATATATTAAAAATCTGTGCTTTTTACTTTTCTAATTCTTTATAATAAAATTTATTTTATTAAAATATTTCAATATTTCAGAAAGAATTTACATTATTAAATTATATTAAATATTTGCTGAATTTTTACTTTCTATAAAATCAAAATTAATATGTAATCATAAGCCATAAATTAGTAACAATATGTTCTTGTATTAACTAAATAAAAAAAGTCGTTAAATAATATCGTAAATAACAATAATAATAATAATATAAAAGAAAAATGTAAGAAACGAAATAATTTTGAAAATTTTGCAATAGTAAAATTTAATTATCTTCTATCTTGGATATTACTTGGTCACTTGGTTTCTACACCAATCTACGTGAAATATTGTTGAACACTATTTAATATTTAAAAATGTTTTTTCAATAAGGAGGAAATTTTAACAAGCTTGAAAAAATTTTCTTCTTAATATAAGTATATCTAAATCGTTATTGAAATTACTTACGTTCATATATTTTAATAATTTTCTCTAGAATTTTGGAGTAATATTTCAATTGCTTGTTAAAAATACTTTTTGTTTTATGTTGGTGCTACCATCTAGTGGTTCCAAATAATTCCAGCTGATGCATTTTAAACATCAGGTGGAATTATTTAATAATTTTTATGCAAATGAAATTTTAATAATAATTGTTAGATTTTTGAAATGTGAATAATGAACTAATTACACTAAGTTTTAAATACTTTGGTATGTAGTACTTTTACATCTCATTCTCAATATGAGAGACAAATATTGTATTTTTTTAGTTTTATGTAAAATTCTTTATTTTCGAAGATTATGAATGTTATCTCTAATTAATTTTGATTAAGTTATAATTTAATTAATTCCTAGTAAAATTAAATTTTAAAATATTTTTGCTTTCAATACTTTTGAAGATGATTCTGCACAATATATGGTTAAAAAAAAACTATAAGCTTAAATTTGAATAACTTTTAAATTAGTGGAAATTAAAAATAATAATAAGAAGAAGATTTTAAAAAATTTTACTATTGTTCCAACAGAATAAGATATGAATTCGTTTCTTAATTATCAAGAATATGATTATAAGATGGCACATTGAAAAATAAAAAGCTTTATAAAGAAATTCCTTGTAACTGCATAATTTTCAAAAAAATTTGTTTGATATGCATTCAAACAGCTTGAATTTCCTAATAATTTTTTTAATTTTTGTTGATAAATTAGGATAATAAAAAATATATAAAAGGATAATTTAAAAGAGTATTTTTTTTCTTGATGACTACGATCTTCGTAAAATTACTTGAAGTAGGTGAATAAAACTTTTTGTTCCAGTTATATCTGGCTTAGGTGGTGGCGTCCTCTGTTATTCATTATTGATTTTTAAGTATCTTAATAGATTTTGTTTCATTTAACAGAACAGTTTTTAAAGTACTTTATCGAACAGATAACTTTTATGTTGAACATAACTTTATTGAAAAGACGTCTAACAAATTTGCAACATTATTAAATAAAAACTTCATAATTCTGTTTAAATACAATTTTGTTCATTTCATATTTAAAAATTTGAATTATTATGATTTCATTAATAAGCACTATTTTGGCATGCTAATTTTCATATGTCTTCAGTAAATTTATAAATTATTTATTTCATTATCACTTAGCTTTAATGTTTATATTAAAATATTTAAAGAAAGACTTTTATTGTATAATTTTAGACGATGAGTTGAAGTTGATTGACATATACTTAAGAAGTCAGTGAATAAATAACAGATTATTTAAATTCTTTGCATGATATTTTTCAATTTTTGTTATCTTAAAAACAACAATTTTGAAATTTATGTCTTAATCCTTCTTGAATTATGCTACAAAATGAAATTTTTTTCATATTTTTTTTTTTTTTTTTTTTTGCAGCTTATGATTAAATTTCCATTTAAGTTGAAATTTAACAGGTTTATTTCCAATTATCTTTAATTAAAAATTATAATAAGTATTTCAGTTCACCTTGAATTATTTTTTAAATGTTTTGTTTTAATGTTATATTCAAATGTTCAATTTAATCGCATCTATAAAAAAATTTAGTATTTTCATAGTAAGTATTTGGATGGTATTGTTATTATTTAAGTCAAATATTAATTAATTGAATTGAAACGTATGAGATTATGTATATTAAACTTTTTAAAGTATGATTTGTGTTTAATAATAAATATTTTTATCATATCATTTATAAAGATTAATATTTAAAATAAAAAAGAAATATTTTATTTACTAATGCATCTAACAGATGGCGCATTACATGTTAAAAGTTTTATACTTTCGAATGTTTTTAAAAATTGAACCATAAAAGAGATTATATGCTAAATAAACGAGTACATTTTATGGGATTAGTAACTATTGACTGCCGTTAATTTTATATGCATAGGTAATAATATTAAAATATAAATGTTTATATATTTTAAATAAAAGAAGTATGTTTAATACAATTTGACATATATCTTTTCATTATCTCTGTTTCCAAAGTGTGACATCAATGCACTAAAATTATTATATCTTTATTTATAAATACGAAATATATTCTAGTATGTATAAAAATGTTTGCGGTGAGTTACTGTATGAAGTTTTAGTGTACTGAAAATTAAAAATTTTGTAAGCATTACATATCATACATTTGTAAAATTTAATCCTCTCTTGTTTCTTTTTTGTAGGAATATATTGTTTAAATATCACACTTCCAACGAATTTTATAATAATAACATCGATAGTTTTTTGGAAGGATTTAAAGTGAACTTTAAAGTAAGGATTTAAAGTAAAAAAGTATTTTTTACAGTTTTCATATTTTACAATACTTTTGCTTAAGATTTATCCTATTTTTTATTAATAAAATCTTATATTTATCACAATGTTCTAGTCATTTCTGGTAAATTTATTTTATAACCATTTTATAAAATCTGCCACTTTACATTATCTTTTACAAAACAAGAGTCTCAATTAATTAATTGTTCAAATGATCATTTGTCTTGTATATAGTCCTCATTGATCTGTCCAATCGTAGAATAATTCTAAAAAATTGTAATTCGGATTTATCAATCGTACCAGCTCATTTTGATTTAAATTTAATTTTAAATTCTCGTGGTAAATTGAATACTTATAAAGCATATCGGCTTTTAAAAATTGAGCTCGTAACTTAGCAAATCAAATGCCTCTACTGAATTAATATTTGTATAGACATTAAGAAAAATATCATTTATTTAGATTCCTTATGGGAATCTGCATAACTTGCAAATTTTTTAGAATCATCCAATTGTGATCTGATATCCATTCACCCATTGATAAGATTCTTTTAATTAGAAAATCATCTAAATATGAAAAATATTCTGCTGAAATTAAGACAAATTTGCATTTTTCCTCCTCAAAGAAAAGAATCAACATACTAATTTTTCTTATTAAAATTCTCCCTACCATTTACTTTCGAATTTTACAAGTCTCTGACACAAACAGGTGTTTCCCCACAACTGTCAGAAAGGAAACATGATCCGAAGGAAGTGAAGAGTTCGAAAGGGGGTCGAGACGGTATGTGGGTGTTTGGAGCTCCAGAACCGAAGTTCAATCTCCTGTGGGATAAGTGTTCCTGGAAACTAAACAAATGATTAATAAATCTGAAAGAGTTCGAAAGGGGGAAGAAATCCCTGGTATCACAACTGTCCCAGAGCCGCGTTCTGAGAAACCAGACTTTGAAAAAGGTATACTTTCTCATCGTGTAGAAAGATATATCCTCGTTTCTTTTGCTCAAGACAGTTAAATCTGGTAGTTGCTAAAAATGAGCTACTGACACCGAAGAAATAAGCCCTCCAATCATTTACAAATTTCAGTAAGAAGGAAGAAAATCAACGGGTGCAAAACCTAATGATTTAATTGACAATGATGGAATAGTGAAAATAAAACGTCCTTTTCCTCAAAAATCTTACCTCAGAAGAAGCAACTTTAAATAGAGAATTCAAATTTTTGAATTTAACTAATCAAAAACAAATTGATGTAACATCAACAAAAGACATAAATATTTTTATCAAATGCAAGGGCAGTTGCATATAACAGAAAAAATGTATTGCCCCATTATCCTAAGGACATCGAAAGAACACAAAATAGAAAAGATTTTTAAGGATGATGTATCCTGGAAAAAAGAAATGGAAGATAAAACTAAAACTTTTGTATATATATATATATATATATATATATATATATATACTATGATTGCTTATTACCACAATTAATCCTCGATACACGCAGTCAATAAAAATCCTCCCTCCTCCATCCATTATAGAAACAAAACATAAAAAAACAATATAAAAAAATAAAGTTAGAATAATTTTAAAAAGAAAAATCAATTAAAAAAATATATATAAACAAATACCAAAAATCTCAAAGATGTTTCTCTCCTTTTTTTATATGTACATATTGTAAATATAAATTTCCAACAAATAACAAAAATGCAAAATATATGGTATGAAACATTTTCATTTCCTGACTGCCTAAAATATATATTTTATGGATTATGACGAAATCATTTCAAAAATGAATTGCTTGGATGTGAAATCCTCCCTCATTCAAAGCAAATTGAATTGAAATTAAATCCAGAAAAATAAAATAATAAATATATTTTCAATGTATTTTATGTTTTTTTTATTTAATTTGAAAATTTATAGTTATTTTTGAACATTTAATGAATAATAATAATAGAAAAAATTGCAGAATTTTTGTCATGCATCTGCATATTATTTTTCACTAAATAGAAAGCTGAACTCTAAAAGTAAATAAAATAATTATTTCTTCTCAGAATCTCCGAGTAACTTATTCTCCCTCAATGCTTGATACAGCAACGGACATTTCCCGTGTGAGATTTCAGAAGCGTTTGAACTAGCTCTTTTCCCCAGCCATGTGATTTATTGACATATAATTTCTGGAAGAAATACCCTGAGGCGATTGTGGACTGTCAAAAAGGGACAAACAGCCTTCAAAGCAAGCTGACCACGTATGCGGAGAAAATCTGCCAGGAAACAGGCTGGCATGGATGATTAATGATCACTTTACCCCTAAGGTGTTAAGTGATCTCCGGTTCACACCCCCTTTTAAATTCGTCCCCATTGAGTTAGGAGCTATCTTTTCTTTGTATAAAGGTGCTTTGGTGTGGCTAAAAAGTTAAAACTCACCAATCAGTTCCATCAATCTCTGTAAGAGAGACCGCCACAAAACAACTGCGCTAGATTGCCCTGAAGTTCATTTCAAGATTTATTTTGTGGAAACAGCCGTCTTTAGACTCGGATCTCATTTAAATGTGATCTATCTTTTTTTGTTTGATAATGATATTTTACATTTTGTACTTTATAGGCCTTTTCTAAATAGAGGTATATTATCACATGATGATTTTAAATTTTCTGTACATTATCTTTTTTCTATATATTATTTTTATTGCCTTCATTTGACATATTAAAGTGTCTTTAGTTATAGTTCAGTCCCATTTATCCTTTTTTTAAATTATGAAATGTTCTCATTTTCTTTCCACTGATTATGTCTATCTAGAAATATGTTTGAAGTGTCATTGGCAGTGACAATAAGTTTAGACACTATTATTTACAATATTTTTTCTTATTATGGATACTGCCTTTTCCTTCAAGTTTTGGCACTGATTTTAGAAAAAGATAGTGATTTCCAATCATCTCAACATTTTTCTGGCTTTTCAATACGCAATATTATCGTATAATTAATGTCGTGTATAGAAGATAGTCTTATTGATAGTCACTATCTTCTTCTTTTTGATGAACTCTAGTTTGATTTGACCCATGGTTTTGTTATATTACATTATAGCTGAGATCGAACCTAGGTCATTCCATTCTGAAGAGTGTGATCCTACCATTCTATGATTTAGAAGAATCATTCTATTCTGTGTGGATGTATAGAACTTATCGATACAGTAATGGAGATTATTGTTACATTCCAGAGTGTGGCTCTACCATTCTTTAGCTTAGAAGAACCGCTTTATTTTTTAAGGATGCATAGAAGTTATCGACAATACTTCAATTGCTTCGTCTACCTTTGATGCAGAACCCTAGACGTCTCTGCCGTCAATAGAACAATGAAAGAAGGATATGGATGGCAGAATGGAATAAAAATGTCTTTGCTAACGAGTCA
>JAPDSC010079332.1:11685-47644 GCA_026290005.1 Latrodectus geometricus | reverse complement strand
AATATAGATTGATAACTTTTTAGGTAGAAAGTAATTGGTTTTCATTACGGCAAAAACTAAAATAAAAAAAAAAGATTAACAATTGATAAAATAATATATAGTTCTTGTATGTTTTGAGCTCTACAATTGTTTAAAAATTGCTAGAATGAGGTCTACAGTTTCTAATTTATGAATTGTATGCTACAGCATTTAGTTCTAGATATCAAGTGATTCTAATTAATTATTAAATTGATTGAGTGGCAGTTTATTATTTGATGCTGATTTTTTAGTTACAGGAACAGGTTAAGCATATTTGCACAATATACAATTGCAAAGTAGATGCAAATAATGTTGAATATTATAAGCTAAGCTAAATATACCATTTCACCTATCAAATAAAATAAAACATTTGATAATTTATAAAAGTATTCAAAGTCAAGAGTTCATTAAGGAGGCATAGAAGAATGCTCTGAGCATCTTTTGTGTATTCCACAGTAGTTTTTCTGTTTGATAATGTCAGCAATTCTAAAATGTAGCCTATCATATGCAGGAAAAAAATTAAAGCAAGAGTTTTTTATATTGGTGTTTTGTTCTGTAGCTTTATTTTGATTTTCTTAATTTTATATCCACTTTAATCAGCAAAAAAATGAACAAATCATATCTTTTTAAAATACCTTTATATTATTACAATATACCTTAATAAATAAGTAATTATTAAGTATTTTTTTTCCATTTTTATTTAAATTCTAACATTAAGTAATAGCACTTTTATTATTTAAGAAAATTGCTTTCTTAATATTAAATATAAAAATAGTGTAAATATACTGAATGTGTTCATACATTTTTTTTTCAACAATTTTACAAAGATATATAATTAAATATATATTTCCTTTTCTTACATGTTCAATCTGACAGCCTTTTTCTAAACTATCATATTACATCTTGATTTCTAAGATAAAATTCTTTTTCTTAAAGCATCAAAGCTGATATTGTTCTATTTAAATCTCATTTGAAATCTTCCAAAATCCATCAATATTTAGTCTTCTCATAAAGAGACAAATGCACTGTAATCTATAGGACTTGGGTGAGTTGCATTTAAAGGGAATAGTTTCAATTCTGGTTTCCTTCTTCATTTTATCAAAAAAATAGAGCTGTAGATTTAGATGTATGGCTTGGAGTCTTATCTTGGTGGAACTTAAGGCAGTGAAGATTGTTTGAATAAAGGAATGGAATTTCTTGTTTGAAAACATACATCTGATTGTAATTCGAATTGATTTTGACATTTTTTTCTATTTTTCTTATTTTGAGTTTTCATAAGAAAATCCAGTAATAACCATAAAACCTTTAGTAAAACTCTCCTTGTTTTCTCTAAACTAACTTTTTTCTTCTTCTCGTTTCAGGTAGTAAATCAATATTTCTTCGTCACAGTCAGATAAATATATTTAAGCTTAATTAATTACTACTTCAAATTTCCATTTTTCACCCACCAAATAATTTTTATACAACTATCTGCACATATCTTTGCTCTGAGAAACTTGTTTCAATATTAGGTGAAAACATCATGCTTTTTTGCTTTGGATTAACCTTAAATCAGATTTTATAATTTTGTTCACAGTTCCAAGTTCCATAGCTCACAGAGTTATTTAAGTATTTTGCTATAGTTGCTATAGTGGGTAGTAGGATTTTCCTTTAAAACATGAGATGCAACTTTAGATTCAATAAATGTATGCATACCTTTGTTGGGATTTTGATGCATATTTTTTGCCTTTTGTGAACTTTCACATTTTTTTCTTATCATATTAATTATGTCATTTATTTTGTGTCTATCATAATTAAAACCATGATATTTATGTTTATTTTAATAACTGATTAAGGGTATTTATCTTCAGACAGGACAAAAATATAGCTTTCGATTCATTTTTCAGCTACACAAAGCAAAGGATATATTTAATGCTGCAGACTATAGTTATGAGCCATATAAAAATTAGTGTCAATTACATTTATATTTTTGAATTAATATTTAATTTATTGGAAAAAAATAAAATCTGTACATAAATCAGTGAAACCTTATGTAATATGTTAAAATCTGATAAAAGTGTGTATCTGACATGTGTATCTATAAAAATATTTTTGGATGATTTCATTTTATATTAAATTTATTATAAAGAAGTTTTCAACTTATCTTTGAAATTAAATATTTTCTCTCAGTTCTCACATTTTCAATATTTTCACAGAAGAATGCTATATTTGTTATTTTATTTTTAAGAAGATAAATAAAAATCACTGAAAATAAATATCTCCTTTAAAAATAATACTCTTAATTATAGTTTGCATTGTGTTGCATATTTCATATATTTAGTTCCATTGTAAGTAAAGTATATGAATTTAAGCAATATGGGATTCTTAGTTTTTTTTTGTTTCTTTATTTAGGAGAAATGTTTTTGTCTGCATTGCTTAATTTTATGTAAAGTGAAATTAAAAAAAATATATTCAAAATTTCTTTCAACTTACAAGTTTTATTTTTAAATGGATAGATTTTTATTAATTTATCCATTTAAAAATGAAACTTCAGTATTAAGAAAATTGGATGCATAATAAATTATCTAAACTTTTAAATTTTCTGAAAAGTGTTAAGCCATAACAGCTATTAAGCACTAGGTACTTTAATTCAATTATATTTTAAAATGTAATCAATTTTTTGAGCAACAACCATTATGAATTTCAAATTCACTTTTATCTTCATCTGAGTGCCCTGGCATATAAACACAAATTACAGATGTTTTGAAATATCCACATTGGAACATCCATGCAGTCAATATAATAAATTATCCTTTGCTGGGTATAGTACATCATCAATCATATACCCCTTTATTTTGCAACAAATGTTCTCACATACATTATCAATAATCCTCCCACCCACATATATTCCTATACTTACTGATGGCTCAAAATCAAGTAATGTTGTGTTTGGTGTTATTGGAAGTACAGTTTATATTTATAGACTTAATGCATCATTTTTATTTTCTCGGCCAAAGCAATTGCTGTTGTACTCACTCTTAGACTAATATAATCTGTCATCAAATGTATTACATCTATATAGATAACATGAGTGTGATCATGCATTTAGATAATTTTAATGGCTAATATCATCTATTTAGTTCGGAAATATTAGTTATTTTTAATATACATAAAAAGTATAAGAGTTGATGTCAGGTTTTGCTGGGTTCCAAGTTATGCCATCATTTTTGTAAATGAACTTGTGGATAATGCTGCTTAAATTGCTTGATTTTTAACATAAGTAAAGTCTTTGGATCTTTGGAAATTGGTTTCATGAGAGTGCAAGGGTAACCTATCTTCTGCTCTTCCTCTATCAATCAGCAATTCTTGGCATGATCTTAAAGAATTCATTCTGGCACAATCACCCTATTACTTACATTCACTTCTTTCTTTATATTAAGTTCAAATTTTGACTATATCGTTCTTTAATTCTTGATAGTTCTAGCTCAATCATCAATTTGTTTTCCTCCATTATTATTTATTCTTTTTAATTTGCTCTTTCAATTACTTGCTTTATCAAAAGCATTAATTGTGCTAAACTCTTCATCTTTCTTTAATTGAAAATTTAAAGTTTTTTTTGCTTGCAGTTATCTTTGTAAATAGTAAGTGTGATTGTTCAAGCATGTATATTAAAATTTTTTAAAAAAGAAACACTAAAGTTAAAGCAAGATGTTTCCATGCATTGGAATATGGTATATGAAGTGTTAAAAATGTTTTTTAATCCAATAGTATCTTCTCTTGCAATGTTAGGTGTTAAAATTTTAATTTCATATGCATTTCTTAAAAATTTTGCAGTATTCAATTGATATTAAAAATTTTTGATGGGGTTACTAGAATTCTTTTTAGAGATGTACATTTCTCTCTGTAAAACCATAATTCTGATTAAATTTTAATGGTGGAAAGGTAAAAATTAAAATAATTAAAAATGATAACAATTTGGAGCCTATTAAAAACATGATGAAGACAATTTCAAAGTTTATTAGTGGTTCGGATAGATTTCTACTAATGAACTTGTCACACAGTCATCTTTATTTAATCCTAGATTGAAAAAGTTTTTTAAGATAATGTGGCTTTTTAGGAATATAAATAAACTTGTATTAATAAATTGATTTTTTGGACTTTCATAGGATTTCATGATAAAAGATAAATAAAAATATCTGTAAATTATAAAAATCCTTACACCTATGTATTATTTGTAATTGACCCGTGTAATGTTTTTTGCTTTAGTATTTTTGTAGATCCCTGTTTAATTACTCCTTGAGTGCAAAAATATGGTTTTGAAGGACAAGTAAACCTAGTTAATTGGATTTATATTTTTGATTATATAAATTGTAAAAGTGAAATTTATTTTTTAGAAATTTAGATTATTAGAATATTTGTTTACATTACAAATTGTTTTTATTTCTTTAAAATTAAAAATTGTTTATATGTGAAGTTGGCTGTTTCATTTAATGTACATTTTTAAACAGTTAAAACTGTATGTATCACTTGCATATAATTGGTTTTTTATGTGTAGATGTTTAAATATTTCTTATGTGTTATCGAACTCATTATTTCAAGATAAATGTATTTATGTAATATTGATTATTCATTAAGCATTGCAAAGAAATGATAATATTTATTTCAGTATTCTTTCATAGAGAAGCTGAGTTGACAAATAATTAGCTCTCTTGCTTTCTGTTCAAAAGTTTGTGGATTCGAATCCCACCTCTTGCTTAAATGCTTGCTTTGGTTCAGAATTCACTTTAAACTGTAAATCTTGGTCTTAACACTCATGTGTGTAAAAAAAAAAAAAAATTGAGCAACAAACAATTTCTTATAGAAAATTTTTTTTAATTTCTGTATTTTTTAAACAATTTTATGAAAATAAGTGCATCATAATTTATATTCTTAATTAAAGAATTGCTCTTAAATTTATATCTTATTGCACAAAAAAATGAAAAGGGATGTAGCATTTGCTTATATTAGGAAATTGAATGTAAAAATAACCAATATACATGAGCAATTTTGAACATCCTTATATAATTCTCTAAATTAATGAATATACTCTATAAAATTTTCAATTTCATATTTTACAGGTTGAGTTTGATTCACCATCAAAAATAGAGACAAAATATTCGCCTGAATGTCAAATGGGCCTATTAAGTAGAAAACCTTTGGCAGCTTCTCCTGGTTCTGGAAATTCTTGTGATGATGGAAGTCCTTTTTCTCTGTATTCTGCTCGTAAAGTTCGACACGAAGTAAAATCCTCTGCTGCATTTGAGTGGAATACTCCTCTTAAAAGTTTTGAATTAAAAAGAGATACTTGGGTAAAAATTTAAGTTTTCCTTTTTCAGAATTACCAATAGTTAATGAGAAATTCATTATTTCAATTTCTAAAATCATTAATTTATAAAAGTTGATAAATAATCTTTATTAAAATGTGTGTTCTATTTTCAATTTCCTTTTAATTTTAGAAACTAATTTATCTTTGAAAAAAAGGCTTTTAACAAGTTTTTCTTCCTGTATGAATCACAAATTATAAGTGTATTAGAATAAAATGTTATTTTAAAAATAAATTACCTGGTTATATTTAATAATAACTACTAAAAATAATACTTGATATGTAAGGAAAAAAATTTCTATAAAATTAAGCGTTAAAATGTTTTTAGTAAGATTTAGTAGAATTATTAATTTCTTAATTATGGATTTTTCATTTCTGTTTTTAAAATCATTTTCTTATGTTAAAAAAGTAACAAAATTTTGTTTTATTATGTGAAACTGGAATTAATTCACAATTCACTGGTTTTACTTCTGTAGCTGGTTTCACTTTTTAATATATAATGACTTAGTTCATACTCATTATGAAGATTCTTTGCAATTCATATGAATTGATCTTATGTCCTAAAAATCCCTAGAGGTTTGAATTGATTTCTAGAATTTTTTTTAATTTTTTCTGTAGACATTTATTTATTTGTCATTATCACTTCAATGAATATTAAAATTTTTTGAAATTTTTAATGCTGTGTTCCGAATTATTAGTTTTTGGTAAAGCCTCTAATAATGTTGAAAATTGAGACAATATAGTTATTTGATCAAGAAATGAAAGATGAAATTTATTTAAATTGTTTTAAATATGCATAATGAGATTATTAGAATAGTATTCATTGTAATATTCTATAGCATGAAATATTTCATGTTTAATTTTTTATGTCATAAATAACATTAACAGAAATAAAATGCATGGATTTCTATTGTTATTATTTAGTACCCCAAAAATTTACATAAAATATGCCATTTAGAATATGATTGTCATGAAGCTTAGAAGAAGGAAAAGTTTAATATTAATAAAGTACCAAAATGTAATTGGATTAATTAATAAATATTAGAAAGTTTGCAATATGGATAAATAATGAGCAAATGTTTAAAAAAAGAAGTTGGAAATAAACAGAAGGAAGACATTTTCTTTTTAAATAACAATTAAAAATAATTTAAATTGATGGTTATATAATTTTTTATTTAGCTTTAATTTTCGTTTTGCTCATTAAACATTCCTGCATTTCATTAAACATACTGTTGTTATTTTTTATTGTCTTTTTATATATTTTGTTATTACAGTGTTTTTTTTATACCAAAATTATTTTATGTATTTTTTCTAAAGCATACCAGAAATTAAAAGAATCTTGTAGATCATTTTAAAAATTATGAAAATTATTGTAAATAAAAATTTCTTTATTGTAAATGAAAATTATTGTAAATGAAAATTATTGTAAATAAAAGTTAGTAATTTAAAGTTTTAAATATTTCTTCTATTGTGTAAATGTAAATTCTTTTAATGCTTTCATAATTATTATTAGTATTATGTAAAATAGTTATCATGAAGCTAGTATTATGTAAAAATTTAATATATACATAATTTTAAATATATTTGGGCAAATATAATGGGAATAAATATTGTTGGTTAATTGTATTGATTATTGAATAAATATTAATAAAATATTTATTCATTATGTGGATGTCAGCACATACTTAAACAATTTAGTGTAATCCCAGGAATTTATTTCTTGAAATAATGTATAAATCTTGGAATGAAAAATAATTTTATTCTTTAAGTACTCATTTTGTATTGATAATTATAAGTATATATAGTATGTTTTATATAGATTAATGATTTAAAATTGCAGCTTAATTTAAAAATATATATTTTAACATATATAACTTAAAAAAGATATGTTCGTTAAAAGATATGCTTACATGTAAGTATTTTATTTTTCTGGAATGAAGTCTAGTGCTGACTACAAATTCCTTATTGGTAAAAAAATTAACAATCCAGAACTTTTTCTGATTTTTATAACAAAAAATCTGATTATTTCAATTGAAATCTATTCTTTTGAAACTGCAGGATTGTCTTATAATTTTTCCCTTTTAGAGACTTAATAATTAAAATAAATATATTAATTATGTACGTGGAAATAATGGAAAAAATGAACTTTTCAAGTTTGAAAGAAATTGATGATTTTTTATGAGATTCGCTGAGGTCAACATTAGAAGGGACATTTATCTCTTTAAGTGTTCCTCAAGTTTTTTGGAAAAAATTTACTGTAAAATATAAATTGAAAAAAAAAAAGATTAAATATTATTTAGTCAATATAATTTCATAAAATCTATAAATAGCAAATTATTACATACAATTAAAAAAAATATGATAGATAATAAAAACTTGTACAGGTAGTTGTAGAAGTAATAGAAATTTAAAAATACTGTTTTATCTAATCAATAATTTGTTTTCATTACTATCTAATGCAATTATTCATCAACCAAGAAATCTAATATTGAACTTCATATTTTACTAATTAATAAGGTAAATTTATATTTGAAATCTGAATTAAATGAAGACCCTATTATGGCTGATTATATATCTCTGTCATAAAGAAAGACTGTAATTAAGAAAACACTAATGAAATTGGTATATTTACAAATGTAACTGGTAGGAAAAAATTTAACAATTCATTTCTCAATTTAGTTTTTTTATTTAATATATATATATATATATATAGTCTAATATCTATTTAAGTAATATTATGTATAAAGCTTTAAATTAACCAAAACTTATCTTTTGATTCCTGTTTATTTTTAGCATAAAAATACTTCATTCCAAACTTTGATTTCTGATTCTCCTGTGAAGCAAGCTGTTCAAAAATGTAAGCATATGAATAAAAATAAGTTGAACTAATTAATTTTGAATTAAAAAAATTTCAATATTTGCAATTTTTTATATAAATTACTTGGATTTAAATACTTTATGATATGTGTTATAATTAAAATTTAGTTTTGTATGTATAAATATTCATTGTTTTTGTACAAATAATTGTAATACAATCATAAAATTTTTACATATATTTTTTGAAAAAAAATGGTTAATTTTAACTTTTCTTTATGTTTAAATATCAGTTATTGCATGTGAGAATTTTAGAAAATTAATGTAAAATATCATATACTTCCAATTATTGTTTTCTTAATTGTTTGTTTCATTTTGAAATCACCCAGTAATTTGTAATTATATTTACACAAATAATCATAAATCCAGAATTTATTATTTTTAAGTATATGTACAGTGAACCTTGAGATTAATCCATGGGATAAATACTTTTCATGTTTCCTTTTATTATCACCATACAGTGTTATTTATTTAACATTTATTCAACAATATGAGGTAAGCTATTAATCAAAGATAAAAATATCATTTCAAATTGGTTTTAAATTGCATCTATAAAAAAATAGCCTTTCTTGCATATTGGCAATTTATAGGTAGAGAATTTGTCTTTAGAAGAGGGTGTTTCATTTTAAAATGTTTGGAAAAAAAAATTATTTTTATCCTGGAAGGAAAAAAAAAAAAAAAAAAAAAGAATTGATCATTTCAAAAAATTAAATGCAACCGAAGTTAATTTTTGTAATGAAATTTACTTGCATATCGTTGAATAACCGTACCGTCCTTTTATCAAAAAGGAGTAACAGGGAATATTGATTCCAAAGATCATAGAAAGAAACAAATTTTAACCTTCAAGACATGATTTTTTTTTTTTTTTTTTTTTTGCTTAGTTTATTGAAATTTAAATAAAACTTCGTATATATATTTATATGATTTGTGATGCCACCTGAAAGTTTTCAACCATATGATTTTTAAAGAATAAGCCGTTGAATTTGTGGTGGTATTAATTATTAAAAACTTCCTACTGCAGTTAACAATACTAGATAATCCATGAAGCTGGATAAAATGTTTTAAGCAGGAACATAAAGTTGCAGATATTATTAATGTAGTGGAAAATGAATGCACTGAAGAGCATTTTAAGTTAATGTACAGAACTAGGTTTTCTTAATTTTAATGGATTGCTTTTCATTATTTTCCATCGTAAAACTTACCTTTAAAGCAAAAAATGTGTACCCATGAATCTCAGAAAGCACCATTTAACATTCTTAGTAGGTGCTAGTATGGATAAAATGAGAAAATAAAATTTCTATATAGAGATAAGAGAAATCAAAAGATTTAAGTACTTCAAAAATATAATTTTTTTCAATAAATTATAAAATTAATTCAATGTCATTAGCAATTCGGAAAAGGAAATTTGCAAGATGTGCAATTTTCAAGACAGAAAAGAAATGCTGCATTTATTAGGGATAAAATGCTGTGGATGGAATATTACTTATATTGTGAATATTAAACATCAAATAAATATTCAAAAGCTTTAAAGATGTAATTTTGCCTTCTAATGATGTCACAGCTCTGCATATTATGAGTGAAACATTAAAGAATTTAAACATTGATTTATCATTAGTAAAAAGTTTTATTAAATATGTGAATGAAAAAGTTGCAGTGTTTGTTGTGAGCACAATAACAGGTCAGAACAGTGGAATCCTATGTGTGAAAAAAGAATTTAAAATGTTCTCAGGTAATTAAGATTTATACTAATATAATTGAAGTGGAAGAACCAGAATCAATCTGATAACTCACCAAATTAACACAAATTGTTGAATCTTTCATTCAAGTCTCGTAGAAAACAGTAACATGACAGTATGAATGTTGCAGTGCGTGCTTAAGCACTTATAATACATTTTACATAGGAATTTCTTGATAAAATTAAAATGCTTCGACTAACTGAACAATACTGAACAAAATTGTACCACAAACAAAGTCACAGGCTTATGATGCTTTGTTTACATCAGTTAAAGGTGACCTAAATTTTGAAGTTTTTAAAAATTTATGTGTGAGAAATTTCAATATCAAATAAAATTCGATAACTATTTCGTGTAGGGAAAATATGTATGATGTTTAAGGAATAGTCAAATAAAAAAAATGTTTATTTTTTTTAATGATTTACAAAATGGTAAATTTTTTCTAGATGATATTTGTGACAAAGTTATAGAAGTATCATGAAAAATCAAAAAGTATTTTTGAAGTGTTTTCAGATTGAAACATGCTTTGGATAAATTTCGGTAGCCCATTTCCCATTTCAAGTCTGGATGTTTGCAGTGGTTTGGAGTCCGTTCTAAATTATAAGTGCAGATTAATTTAGCTCTAAATTACAAAAAAAAAAAAAAAAAAAAAAAAAAAAAAATGATTGTATGGTGACAAAACCAACAAACATTTTTTTGCCACTCAATTTAATTTATTGGAATTAAGAATAGAAAAATTTCATCTATTTAGTTTTGATTAATTAATTTAGCCAGTTATATATTCAAAATATTGAAATAAATATGACTATATTAATTTAGGGATCTGTAAAAAAGAAAATACATTTGTTTAAGTTGTTTCATTTTTGAATGTTTGACTTAATCAAATCCAAACAATAGATGTTTTGTGAAAGAAAACATGATGTGCTTTACTTTATCGTATCTAGTTTCATTGAAAATTTATAACCAAATATATATTAGTTTAGGATCAGTAAAACTACTTTTTGATAGAAAAGAACACAAGCCCCCCTCCCCCCCACACACAAATAACATTGTTAAAATGCTAAATTACTCGTAAAAAAATATTTACAATGTTTCTTCAAGGAGAATTATTTAAATCATACAGTGCAAATTGTTATTAATAAAATGTAGTCAAACTTAAATTATTACTTATGTTGATATAGATATAACTTAGCAAGCAGTTATTTTATGTAAAATATAATTTATATTGTTTTCGATTTTTTTAAAGTTTATTCTTAAATTTTTAGTAGAAAAATAAAATTTGTTTGTTTATTTATTTTTTTTAAATTAATAGGATATTGCATTTTTATCTCACTGATTTTTTTCATCAACATTTTTGTAAATGATGAATGTTAGATCATTTACTTAAATAAAATTGCTTCTAACTTATGAACTGTTATAATATTCCTTTTGATATGAGTATAATTTTCATTAATCAGTTTTAAATTTTTCATTTCAGCTGTGCAAAATCCTGATCTCATTGGCGACTATTCTAAGGTATTGACAAAATGTAGCTTAAATGTTTTCTAATTGAATGTTGTGTTTTCTATGTGATAAGTGCCAAAAATTGATTTAAATAACTTTTATTAAAATGTGATGCATAAGAAAATTACTGATTTTCAATAATATTTCTAGTTATTTCTTTGTTCTTTTTATGCTTCAAATTGATATAAGATCTTTTTTTATTTTTGCATGAATAATTTTTAGATAAATATATTTAATCATATTTGTATTTTATCATATTTTTCTATGTTCTTAAAATAAAAAATTATTTTCTTTTAATATTTAACTAAATATTTATACCTTTTCAACTAATATTTCCAGTGAGCTTCTTAAATTGTATATGAATTCATTTTAAAGATAATATTATGTAAAATTGTCTTCTGAAGAAAATTTCCAGGTTTAGTTCATAATTCTGGATTTTAAAAATTTTTTAGTTAAACTTATCAACTCTAATTTGCAATTTATCATGTTTTAGAGTCATACTTAAATGTCTCTTTTATCTTTCTGTTAAAGTTTTGTAGAAATTTCTTGATTAAATGTTTATTTTTTTTTAGCCTTATTGCTTTCCGACTATTGAAGGGAAACATCCAGATCTTAAGGCAATTTCTCCAGACACAGTAAGCATTTGTATACTTATATTTAATTTTATGCAGATATAATAATTGTATTTATTTATTTTTATTTTATTATTTATTGTAACTGTTTGATTAAAATCAGTGATATATTGATTTTAATGTAACACAAATAAATTCTTTGTTTTTACGAATGCAATCTGTCAGACATGTTTTTGATACTTGGTAATCTGCCACTGATATACATCTTAGGAAATATTAATTTAAATTATTCAATTCACACACACACACATTGTTTGAAATAAAACTAATCAAGTATGGTTTCAATTATAAAATTGTACATTGTTATTTTGTTTTTAAATATTTTTACAGCAAATATTGTTTACAAAATTAAAAAAGTAAATAAATTATAATATTTAGATTTTCATTTTTGTAAAGTGTTTTTTTTTTTTTTTTTTTTTTTTTTTTTTTTTTTTTTTAATTGAATTTAGTGAAATGGATAATTTTTTTTTAAGTTTTGCATCAAATATACAAATGTGAAGTGTAGTGAATTATTAACATTTTTTAAAATTATATAAGTTTGTTTTTAATGAAAAATTTAATTTTCATTAAATTTTTAAAGAATTAATTATATTTACTTTCTTGTGTATTGAATTAAATTTTTATTCTACAGTAAAGCTTTTTAATAAATATCTTTATTTAAAGTGCAGTGTTTAGCATAATTATAATTACAAAATAGTTGAGACTGAAACTACTAAAAGGATCAGCTATATTTTAAAAATGTTACAAATGTTAGGGTTCAGATGTTTTACTATCAATAATAATTTGTTCATTTCATTTTTTTAATTAATTAAATTCTTTTATTAAACTTAAGCAATTAATTGTTATCTGGACTTTTACAGAGTACGAAATTGAAATCACAGGTCCTTATTAATTGAATTATCCTTTGAGTGCAATTAGTGACCATGGAGTGATAAATCAATTTAAAATAAAAATATAAGTTTTGCATAGAAATAAATAAAATTTTCAAAGTATGCTTGCGAAAAGGTTATTTTCATGTGGAAAACTTATCTTCAAAACTATTATTTCTACAGCATTGAAAATTATTTTAAAACAAATTAGATAAATTAAAAAAAATATTTCCAATATTTTCTACTTCATAATTCATATGTTACTAGAAGTTTGCTTACAATTTTCTGTGTTATTCTCAAAGGTTACTGTTTAAATTGATTGGCTTTCTTAATTAGAAATCTTATATAAATTATAGCTTATCCAGACATTATAATTAATTTTCAAAAGTAAGCTTTTGTATAAATTTAAAGAAGATTTTTACTGAACATATTTTCTCTTTAAGGTTGCCAGTATATTGGAAAATGTGGATGATTTGAATGTTGTTTTTGTGGATTGCAGATATCCTTATGAGTATGATGGTGGACATATTAAGGTAAAAACATAACAATTTGCAATGATATTTGTTAATGCAATAAATAAAGAGTTTAAATGATATATTTTTTTAAAGTTTGTTCAAAATCTGTATAAAAAAGATATTACTATTTAAGCTATTTTATTATTATTTGTAATTGGTATGAATGTTACTTTCTATTTAACTTTTTCTTTTTATGATATAGACCAATATTTTACAGTATGTGTAACAAAAGTAATATTATTATATGACAAACACATTAATTTTGTGATTTTCTAAATTGTCATTTTGATCAAACAGTTTTGAATTTTAGTTATTTTTTTACTTTTATTTGTTTTTATCCTTAAAAGCATACTTTACTGTGTCTCACCTTGAAAATTAGAAAGATAAGTTACAAATTTTTCAGTAATAATTTATGTAATATTAAATAAATCAGCAATCACACTGAAATATAAAATAAGTATTAGAATTCTTTTATGTGTATAATGAACTTATATCTCTATATTGTACTTTTTATTGTTAATTTATATCTCTATTTTACTTTTATGAAGAGTATCGTAGACCAATACTCCACCCTATCTGAACTCAGTATTGTATCATTTTCTCACAATTGTTTCAATGGTACTTGTTATCTTTTCTGAAAGAATAAAGTTCTAGGCAGACTTTTTGATATTTTAATAAAAAGAAAGATGACTGTTTTATAATGTAATAAAATATGGACAATTTTAAGATTAAAATATTTTCTTTATGAGGTAGAAAATGAGGTTTACATAATAATATAAGCTGTTTCATGAATTATTTTTGTAACTGATCAACAGCAAGTATTTTTTTATGATTTTAATATTTTAAATTTCATTATACATTTCAAATTTAAGATTCAAGCTTTAATTTTGTTACTTATAAATAAAATTAATGTGTATGTTAATGATGTTTTAAGCATTTAACTTCAGATTTCTTATTTAATACTTTATGCAAATATTTTAAAGGTTAAAAATCACCATGTATTTTTCTCATATTATTATTGAGCTTAATAAATGCTAATGATGTATGTAAATAATAAAATGAATTCAAATAAATAGCAAACTATTTTTGTATATAAGAAAAAAAATTGATGTTGACTCCAAGATCATAATTTAATGAAGTACTTGCATTTAGAGTTTTTAATTTAGAATGATATCTCATTACATTAATGAAAAATTCTGTATAAATTATTGTGTTAAATCCTATAAAATGTAAGATATTCAAGTAATCTTGCATAAGATAGTCAAGATTTTTCATTGTTAGTTTTCCTTTTTTATAAAGTAAATTAGAAAAAAAAAAATAAAGATTTAATAATTTATTGGATAATATCTTCTAAAAATAGACTTTCAGAAGTTGTTGCATTATATTAAAACTATTCTTTTACACCTGTAGTAAGTATTTTTAAGAATTCTTGAAAAGGATGTAATTTCACACTAAATTGTTCTAATCAAATGCATATGAAATAAAAATTAGTTTATTTGATAAATTGATATAACAAATATTTTTAGTAATGTGCTTTTGATATTTTCCTATTCATTATTAATTGTTTCATTGTATTCTTTATTATCAAAGTTTTTTTAAATCTGCTATTTTCTTCAATATAATTGGTGAACTAGGATATGATCAGAACGTTTGTCTGTAGTTTAACAGATTGTAAGTTTGATTCCCATCTTAAGTTTGGATGTTCAGAACTCACTTCAAACTGTAAGTCCTGGACCACTAGTTCCTGTATGAAAAAAGGATTCATGGAATGTAAAACCAAACCTTCAATATAATTGTACAGCAGAATGATACACATATATTATCATTGATTAAAACAGGAAAATTAAAAGACTATTCTAACAATGCTAAATGCCATTAAAATATTAAACTTCAAAGAAGTAGATTTCGAGTGGTATTAAAAAAATTCATTTTCATATTTCTAGGAAATCTTAACTCCAATTTATGTATTATTGATGTATATATATTATTAAATATTTTTATAATGTATTTAATTTGTCTTAATTGTTTATTTTAGAATGCTCTCAACATATATTATCAAGATGAAGCTCAACTCAAATTTCTTAATCCTAAATCCTCCTCTCTCCAAGCAGCAAGAAGTATCCTTATATTTTATTGTGAATATTCAGCTGAACGAGCACCTAACATGTAAGCATTTTTTAGCATTTCTAGAGTTTCCATTAATTTAATTAATTTTGGATATTAATGTTCATCATTAATTTTAACAACTTTAAAGAAAATTTATATATTTCTGATATTAATTATGATTTTAATACATTAATAATATAAAAGTTATCTTATATTAAAGATATACTATAATATTATCTATATAATAATTGTGTCTTGCATAATAAAATAAATTTTTTTTACATGTTAAAAAAAGATATTCAACAAAAGACAATTTATATGCTTCTTGCTGATATTTATATAATTTTTATTTGGGAATATAAGTTAATATTAATTATAATTTTAATTATGTTAATAATATAAAAGTTATAGTATAAATTTAAAATTAAATAATATCTGTAATAATTTCACCTTGCGTAATAAAATTAAATTTTTTATCTGTGAAAATAAGATATTCATCCATTCTGTCAAGATAAGTTAGATTATTTCATAGATCTCATTTCATTTACATAAATTAATTATTCCCTATAAGAATTAATAAAAAATAATATGTAAATAAAAAAAAAAGTTGGAAAACTTGTCATGATACATTTAATTAAAAGAAATTAGACATTTCTTATGTTTCACATCCACAGCTATATTCACAAATAAAGTATATATATTATTTTTCCTCTTTTTCTTTAGGATGCGGTTTTTAAGGAGTCAAGACAGAGAGCGCAATAGTCATTGTTATCCACAGTTATATTATCCGGAAATGTATCTCATTGAAGGAGGCTACAAAGCATTTTATAAAAAATTTAAGGTAATATTGCTTTGAATCTAGTTAAACATCTTCATCCAGTTTTTAAAAATTTGCTTGTTGTATCAGAATTTTATCGTAATAGGATTCCTAATTTTTAAATTTTATTTTTGAAGTAAGAAATATACCTTGGTTGTGTCTTATATTAAAATGTGATGTTAAGTTTAATAATTTATTCATTATCCTAATGCTTTTGATTTGAAAATCGAAAACTCTATTGCTAATTGTTTAGTAAGAATTTTGCATTGACAGAAGTGTTTATATTTTGGCATGTCCTTTTTTGTAAATTAAGCTAAAAAACTAAGTACTTAGGCAAGAAAGGGTTCTGACTGACATAGAATTTCTTTTTATGTAATTGATAAAAAAATCCAGTGATTAATATGCTGAATACTTAAAATTATTCTTTAAATTATATTTTCTATTGCTAAAATAAATAGTATGTTACATGGTTCTTTCCCTTTTTTTCCGTCTTATTAATTGCATCATGATCTGCAAAATACAATAATTCGTTTACAAAAGAACCAGCTATGTATTGCTATTCTCTTAAAATTTTTTCCAATTTTAGTCATACTTTCTTTGAGAGATATCTATTAAGATAAGGTTAAAAGCCCACTTTATTTTAAAACTTTCAAGTTAACTGATTAATTTTTCTTTGCCAGTTAAATATAATATTTTCTTTACATTTTTGCGGATAATTTTGTGTTGAGTTTTGGAATTGTTACATATTATTATAAAACATTTTATTTTTATGACATATTTATTGAAAATAATTCATTTACATAAATGTTTTTGCTATTTGATTTAATTTTGTTGCAAAGAAGTTAATATCAATCTAAAACCTCCTATGTGTATTTTATTTACATGGGTGCTACGTACTGAGAATGAATTTCTGTCTTCTAAAAATTCTGGAAGAAAACGTTTATATCCAAAAATGTTGCTTTTAGAGAATAATATAGATTTCTAAAAACTTGAAATTTTATAATAAGCAGTAATTAAAAACTAATTAAAATATCTGTTTATGATGATTACTTGGTCAAATTAAAACCATGGGAAGTATACAACAAGCTGGCAATTAAATAGTTACGTAGAAGGCCCTGGCCTTCAATTCAATAGTTCATGAGCTCATTTCAGTCCTTAGGAGTGGATGTTGGTAGTGACTGTTTTTAAACCAGTTGAGTAAGGAGCCAAAAGAGTTCAGCAACTCGGGCTTCAGAATATGGATGCAATTCACACCTCTGACTTGGATATGTGGAGTGGCTTGGAATCTGAATTGTAGGAGTTATAAGTAGTTTTTATATACAGTAGAACAACAAACAAATAAACCTGGTAAAATGAGCCTTCATGTGCAAAAATTAACCGCTTAACAAATGGAACTTTCCAGAAGTTCATTAAATTTCAACTAACCCCTGTGTTGAGTTACTGGGATTCAATTGACAGTGCAGTTTTCTTTAAATTTAAAAACCCATTACTACTTTTAAAGTAAAAACTTTCCAAAAAAAAAAAAAAAAAAATGGTTTATTTACCATTGAAAACATACATAGCTTGTTTTGTTTTCCTCACTGTGGATTTTGAGTCAGTATATTTAGCGTATGACTTATATAATTTCAATTTAAAGTAGTAAATTTTTGTTTCTTAAAGCATAATTTCAATTTCATAATTTTTTTTTACATTGCCTGTTAGGATTATCTAAAAGAGCATTAATTTTTTTTTATATAATTGGTTGTGTGTCTGCATTTTTTATTCTTGAAAGTCAAACGTGGTAATAAAAATGATAATAGATTATTTGAAAAGTCTGATTTTTTAATTTTAAAATTGCATTTTAGTAAATTAGAAAAAGTTATTATGTTTGATTGAATAAAGATATTGTTGAAGTTGAAACAATTGTGTTTTTAATTAAGAAATGTGAAAAAAAAGAAAATAATAATAATGTTAAAAAAATGTTTAGAAAAAATCATTGATTGCTTGAAAATCTGTTTCAAAATATTTTTTGGAGTGAAAACTAAATCTGAATAATTTTAGTTACATTTTATTTCCAGAAAATATATTGCTTTCCATTATATATAAACCTAATAATTCTATTTAAAATCATATTTTTATTATTATTTTCAGGATTTGTGTGAGCCTCAGGATTATCAACCAATGCATGATAAAGAGTATTCTAATCTAATGGCATATTATAAAAACCAGTGCAAGAGCAGAAAAGTTAAAAGCAGATCAAGATCACAGTCTGTTGAAACGAGGACATGACTCCACTTTTAATGCGCTGGTGCTATGGAAGTTAACAGGCATGTTCATCACTAATTGAACTTGGACTGTGTAAAAGGTGCGTTAAATGTGCACCGATTGAAAAAGAACTATATTCTGCATCATTGATAAATTCTACTTTGAATTACTATTTTTATATTATCATTGTGCTTGATGACATTTTATGTTACGTCGGCATGTTTCTAGTTAATTGGAGATAAGCCTGAAGAAAATGCTTCAACTTTATTGTAATATAAGACTTTTCTACTATTGGAAGAGGAGCATCAACGATTATAAGTTCATCAAACTGTAACCATTTTTTTATTGTTAATCATAATATGTTTAATTTAAAATTTCTGGTTAGAGACCATTCTAGATTCATTCTGGGCAGTTGAAATTCATTTATTATTTGAATGATGTTTCTGTCCAGAGGTTTGATAGGATTACGTATCATATTTTATTTCTAACTTATCAATTCTAATGAATTATCAATTGAAATATTTATTTTGAAAATTTATTTAAATTAATGCGACATTTTAAAATTTTATTGTGGAGGAATTTCTAATATTATGAATTAATGAAAATTAATGGAATTCGTTTTAATGCAAATTTTAATCCTGAAAGATTAATTAAACTCAAGCATTTAAAATGTTGCTAAATTTATTGGTTAATCAAATGCAATTTTTTATTTTTATTTTTTATATTATGTTGAGAAATTAAATTGCTTAAGTATTTCATCTTATGACAAAGGCGGTTTGATACATCTGAATTTTAAAATTGTAGGAAACTCAAGTAGCTATCTCATCACATTGATCTGTTGTACATATTTATGAAATAAGTGTAAATAATATGCTGTATGTATAGAATTAGTGTTTTCTGTCCTATTATATCATGACTGTGGATACTTATGCTCTCGTTTGACACTGCCTTTTATGTTTTTATAATAATAAATTGTTTACATTATCATTGTTTGGTTATTATTGTTTTAAATGTTTTGTGTGTTTCTTAAAGTTAAATATTTGTCTTCACATCAAGAATTTTGACAAATTTTACTCAGAAATGCGCAGGTGCCACTTTTCAAATTTAGGATACTACTTTCAGTCTTTTAAGGATTTAACTAAAAAATGTGGTTTAAACAGTTTTATGATAATAAAATTTTTATCCTCTCAATAATATGTAGATAATTTATTTCAAACATTTGTGCACATGAATTTATATTGTTTTAGTTATAATTTGGACTCTTTGAAGTGTATACCCTGCAGTATTACAAAGTGGTATCCAATCTGATCAACTACTGAGTAAGGAAAAAATATCAAAATCATTTATCAAAAATTAGCTCACTCCTCTGCGATTACAGTGCACTTTCTAGATGAATTTTTAATTCATGTTCTTCAAATCTGCCATTTCAGTCCCAAAGGTTCCACAATAATTAATAAGGGTGGAAATTTCTGTATTTCTTTGTCTCTTTCCCTTGAGCATTCATTTTGCCTGACTATTTGGACTGGTATTTACTGTGGTTTACTGTGCACGAGTTCTAGGAATGTTATATAGATATTTTTCATAAAAAATGAATAAATTTTCGATAAAGAAAACTTGTGAAGGAAGTAATTTTCCTTCTTATTTTAATAGCTCTGAGAGAATATTTTAAGGTTTTCTAAAATTTAATTTCTAAGTTATTTACCACAGGAAAACATGCAATTTTTGTTTTGAAAAATGCTACAGAATTAATGTAATGACTGGAAAATTTATCTTTTCAAAATTTAAGTATATAATTTAGCATAAAAATATAAAAAAATTGTAAAGTATGGCTTTTCTGCAATGGCTTCTCCACTTTATTTATTTGTTTGAAATTTAGTACTTATGGAAATTTTAATTCTTTTTTGTATTTTTTTGATTTAAATCTTTTCCGTATATGGCTTTTGGGTGTAATGGCTAACTTTAGACATAAGTGATCCAAAATCTGCAGTCTACGAACCAAATCGCATTTCCACTTTCGTAGGGGGTGCTCAACCAGCTTATTTGTTAGCCTTGGGCAATATGCTACGGTCTTCCAGGCAGAAGTTCTGGCCATTATCCACTGTCTGCGACTAAATATGAGGAAGGGCTACTATGGTAAACGGATTCTCATTTTTAGCGACAATCAAGTCGCTTTAAAAGAGCTCAATTCTGTCGAAATCAAATTTAAAATGATTTTGGAATGTAGGAACCTTCTAACAGAAATGGCAACTAGAAACAAGGTCCTTGTATGGGTTGCAGGGCAGAAAGGAATCGAAGGTAATGAAAAAGCTGATGAACTTCCTAAACAAGGATAGTCTTTTATTCCCATTGGTGTAGAACCCTTCTGTGGGATCAATATTTAAAGACCACAAAAATCACTGTTCTTAGATGGGAAAAACAGGATGTATGAAGGATGGCTCAATACTCCTGGTCAAACCCAAGCTAAAAGTGTGATCTGCGGATCATCAACGAGGATTGGCCTCTGAAATTCTAAGATGCTACGAGGCAGAAAATACGTTTAATCGTAGGCTTCATAACTGGGCTTTACCATTTCAGAAAACACCTCCATAAAATGGGACTGTTTCGGCAAGACCCTATCTGTAGGAAATTTCATACGCAAGAGGTAACGGCCAAGCATATCATTTATGAATGCGAGGCCCTAACCCTCTATAGCAGGAAGGCCAAGACGTCGACTGGTAGACCGCGAAGACATTTTAGGTAGTCCACGCGACCATCCCGATAATGACCTCGGATATTAACAATTTAATTTATGACTTATGACATAGAATCAATGAATTATTTAAAATGAAAATTTACTACAGTCTACGCTTTAAGACCCAAAACAAACTGTGCAAAGATTTACGATTTAAAACCTGAAACGGACATGATGAGCGCGATTAAAACATTCAAAAAGACTATAGAAAGGTATGCATCTCAATTAAGAAAACATGAATTGAGAAACTTTAAAAACATGGAGGAAAAGGGGATACATATTCCAAACCGAGACTTTGAAGATTTCGCTTAATACTTACTTGTTTTATTTGAAGAATTTGAAGGAAGATTCGCTGACTTAATTAGGTTGAAAGAAATACTCAATTTTATGATATTTCCATTTAATGAAAATGTCAATATTGATGGAGTATCTGAAAAAGTAGGACATTTAATACAGTAGAAGTCCGATAATCCGGCACGTTCGGGACCGGCTCGGTGCCGGACTACCGAAAATTCCGGTCTATCGGACGGTAGTTATAAGAACAATAGGTTTATAATTAAACTACAAATACAGTATGCAAATACATACAACAAAGTTTATTTTACATTTCATATAATGTATGTACACGTACTGTAAAACATATTTCACTTAGATTTAAAAAAAGTCACGAATGTCTTTTTGTTTTCTTGACTTTTGGCGTTTAGTTTAAAATTTATTTCCGTTAATCTTAGCTTTAGGTCCCCTACTGTGCCAAATTGGCGATAAATGCACCAAGCATGGTAAACCGGACGTTTTATCCCTAATGAGCTCTTTATGGCAGCCTCCGGAGGAAATAATTTGTAGTGCTTTTTCGCGCATGCTCATTAATTACTTTTATCTTTCAGCATTTTCATTGGCAGTTAATTAGTTTCAGTTTGAAAAATCGATCATTTTCATTGGTTGCTAATTAGATAAAAATCGTATTCCATTATCACCATGGCAACAGCGTTTTTGAAAACGCGCCAAGTACGGGACCCACAGGACACTTTCGCCAAGTTGGCAGAGCAGGGGACCTAAAGCGCATTTTCACCTTTATTTCTAATGATATGGAAATCAATAATTTCTGAAGCACTGTAGCTAGTACTAGCCTCAGCAAAAGAGATAAACTTATTTAGTGATGCTGCAACTTCTGCCCAGCTGATTTTTCCTTTTCTTCCGTTTCGGCATCTGAGTCACTTTATTTAGGCTTAGGTTTTGAAAACATGGTCCCTTTGTGTACAGTTAGAACGAAAATCACTTTTTTTTATAAACAGTATTAAAAGTTACGTTGACTATTGACTAGCCGGCAGCTAATTATTTCCGAACAATACCGAGCGCTTCCGGATGATCTCTAACTACCCAGAAAACTTCCGAATAGCACTCGAGCGTTTTTATTTGCTTTGCAGACATACTTTGGGAGAAAACCAAAATTTTTACAATTTTCCGGAGCGATGCCGGACTATCGGGTATTCCGGACTGTTGGATGCCGGATTAATGGACTTCTACTGTAGATATCACATCAGTCACGGTCGTGGAAGAAATTATTAAATTAAGATGCGAGATATTTCCTAAATCCAGAGCATATTTAGCGATACTGATTTTTGGAAATTTCTGAGGTTCAAATATTTAAAAATTGATTTTGTATTTGAAATCATACTTTGGATCATGGTATCTTTGCGAATTTGCTTTTTCAACCATGAACAAAAAACAAACATTGGTTGCATTTAACAAATGAACATTTAATTTCGTGTTTACTCATTGCAATTAGCTCGTACCTGCCACAAAACTTGTCGCAGATATACAGTGCCAAATTTCAACTAAAGGAAGTGAATAGGATGGTCTGTTTTTGATGTATGAATACTTTGATTATTTTTGTCAGTAAATTTTTATTTTGTAAATATTAGTTTGGGGAAAAAGAAATCCATTATTTTTACGTGAACTTTTTGTAACTTCTTTCAGATTCGCTTTGTAAAAAGGTTTAAAACAGTTTTCATGTAGATTTTCAGGTCGACTGCTGACATGCTGTCAAGTTTGATAATTTTTGATATTTTATAGACATTCTCGACGATGTTGTATCCATGCGAGGTGCATCTTTAGCATCCAAATACCCAAACGGAATCGACGAAACCAAAATTGTGCGTAACCGGTTGTTACAGTCTTATATAGGATGATAAACACCTTTCACAATTTTAGCCACCTGGTTAGCATTTTCGCCATTATAACAGAAAAACTAAAATGTATTGAATTTTCTGTTTGTTGTCTTCTATTTTTAAAACCTTGTACTCGTAACTGAATTAATCAAACAAAAAACCGCAAGAGGATATTTTAGTGTCAAATGTAACCTTTCCAACGAGCATAAATTTGAAATTGTTTGATACCTCACGAGATAGACGTCACACATTACAGACGTCTACTGAAAAAATAATGGATAACTTTTTCCCCAAACTAATATTAATATTAAGTATTTTTTAGAAAAATTACATAATTTATCATTTTTTCTCTTTACCGAAAATAAATATGTATGTTAATTTAACTCTGCCATTGGTAGACCGCCTTCGATTTTTTAAATAAGGATCCCAAAAGTTTGGCCACCCCTGCTCTATAAGATTAACTTCCTTAGGTATCACCCATCCTAGAGAGTTACACCTAAACTCCATTAAGGGGTTATCGGACTTTATTAATAAAGTGGGTGACCCGAGCAACTGGAACTAGGAAACATTGGGTTTGGAGTTGGCGGTACAAAATGCTGATTAAAGCAGAGGTGCCCAATGAAATACATACCCAACTCTAAGAAGAAAGGGATGCTCTGTTCAAAAACGGAAGACGCCCTTTCTGACTTCATTCGCCCAGTCCCTGACGTTGTGTGTCATAGTAACATCATAGTCAAGTGTCATATGTAACAGACATTAGTCTTTAGCCATTGCAGAAAAGCATTACTTAGTGCCAATGTGGTCATCACCCGCCAGATGAAACTGGCCATGTTACTTCATTTGTATTCATTTTATCGATTCATCTATACTTATTCATCTTGTAAATCTCACTTTTGCTATTGCATTTATATTTGATATCACATTAGTTTTTACGATTTATGAATTCTTTTCTTCAGATTACATTATAGATTTTTAGAATCTGCCAGTGTGAGATCAAAACATTAGATGAAAACAAAAAAATGTATCTGTTACAATAAGATTCGTTGGTTTATAGTTTTTGGACAGGACTTCAATCAATTTTGCAAGAGAGTTAATTCATCAGAGGCATACGATTTCATGTGGATTTTGAATTACTAAAAACGCTCCCATTTGAGTTCGGAGTAGAACTTTAAGTAGCTGAATTAATGGTCAGAACGCTGGCAATTCATCAACTAACTTGGTGATGATGGTGTAAAATAGGAAAATATATTGGAGACTTTGAACACAAATAATATGTTTATCATGTTGCTCAAGCTTGATATACCAATCATTCGTAATTGAAATGAAATTTTCCTGGATTTCTAATACGTTATATGATCTAATTTTGAAAATAAACTTTTAAAATGTGTTAATTTCTCTACATTGACTTTTTTTCTGGAATAAAATAAATAGCAAAAAAATCGTGTAAAAATTTATGTTTACGTGATTAAAAGTCATCAATGGGATGAAATGAAATTTTTAAAATTTAAATCAAATAAGAAAAATTGACGTATTTTGGCGTATTTTATTAAAATATTGTTATTCAAGTTGTTGTATCCGTGTGCCAGCTAGACTGACAGTATGCGATGCGTGGCACTACTTTTCCAACTGAATCAACTTTGGTTTGGAGTCTAACTTCTGCAGTTCAACCACCACAAATCCATTTGTAGGGCGGGCCACATTCATCCATCATCTCAGAAGAAGAAAGGACAAAGATGCACAGAGAGAGAAAGCAAACGTCCATGCCCAAACTGAGATTAAAACCCGGGACTAACAGTCCAGAAGTCAGGGATGCTAACCACTCAGCCATTGGCCGGCTGTTATTTTAAGTTAAAGTTTATATTGTACTGCACCAAATATACACAAACTTTTACAGTGTGTGTGTCTTATTTTTTATTTTTTTATTCATTGTTCTATTTATTTGTTTGTTTCAAGATATGCGTTAAGAATAATTTGTTTTTTCAACGTTTGTTTGCGACTAATTAACTTAGTAAGTTAAATATTTCGTAATCAAAAGAGTTCTCAAGTTCTTTACAATGAAATAATAATTAATAAAATGTTAAATTTCCAGAATTGCATTATATGCACGGAAAAAAATCATCAATATTTTAAAAGGACAAAAATACGCTATTTATGCATTTTTTATTATTTTATTAATTCCCAGGAAGGAGATTTTAACATAATTCTTACATCAAAAAGAAGTTGTGTAGAACATAACCGATAAGAGCTGATGGTATCTACACTTCTAACGCCAGACTCTAAAGATAGAATATATTTCACCAATCCATAGTCCTGTTCTAAGAACCTAGTCCTGAAATTCTAATATCTCACCCTCATGACATTCCTTATTTATTCGTCGTACTATTTGTTGGCTTTTTAGAAAAGCGAAGAGTTTGATCAATTCAATCACTTAGTTTCTTCAACTAACCGATTATGAGTTTGTTGCCAAATATGTTCATATAGATTATACATCTTCAAACATACAAGTCATTGTTTCCTTTCCCTGTCGGTGACGTCCAATTTCAATTGCCTTGATGTCATTTAACGAAAAAGTTGTGGTCCTCCAGATATTCACACTGAAATGTCTTTTGATTTCTTCGCCAAGCTGGATGCTGGAGAGTGGGCGACATATTTCCCAGAAGAGAGCTTTTTCCTCAGCTCGGACCTTAGCTTTCTGTCCACCCAGGGTTGTTTGATGATGGTAGAAATAAGGGCAACATTCAGCAGGAACAAGAACATAGACACCACAACGAGATAGAAACTGTAACCGACGCAGGCTCGGTATTCGGATACCCAGTGCTGTTCTAATTCCTCTCTGGTCATAACATTTTTGCGGAATTTCGACAGATAGAGCAGGATCCACGTCAGGAAAGACACCATAGCACTGAGAGCTGAAAAGAAAAATTCAAATATTATGATCACGTTTCATCAATTTACATTTTACAAGCATGCATGCACTTCTTGAACAAAATCGTACATTAAAGGTCACTTGCTGCTATTGTTAAAGTATTTTCAACATGATGCTTTAGATGCTAAGAAAAATGCTATAATTTTGCTTCAAGCTATCATAGCTGTTGAAGTATGATGGAGGGGGGCAACTTTAAGCAAATTTGCCAAAACGGAAATTTTCAAATTAAAAATGTATGTATGTTTATTGATCCTATATCAAGTTTCCTAATATTCATACTAATAATGAGTAATTTTTTTTTCTATTCATATATTGTGAATGGTAAATTTTCTTTTTACAGCCTCAATGCTCAGTAATCAGTTCATTCACCTCATCATCAAAAGCTTTAAGAAGATTTTATTGATTATTTTATATTCATTTTCCTCAATATTTAATGAAAAAAGTATTATTAAATTCGTTCAATAATGAATTCCCAATGTTTTAGTTACACAAAGAGTCGTTATTCTTGTTGCACACGTTTCTCCCATTTTTAATCTGGAAAAAGCTAATTTATTATTAGTCAATCTCTGTGTGAGCTCATTAAATATTTTTCCACTAAAATAAAAAAATAGAAATTTCATTTTTTTTTAGTAGCTTGATCACATACAAAAAGTTTTCAGATTTCAAAAGTTGGCGTCAAAACTAGTCTCTTGAAAGAAGTACCCAGATTATGTAATGAAATCTGAAAAAAAACATGCTCTGAAGACCAGTTATATTTAGGATGAACTAGACTAGAATAGTGACTTTTTAAATTTTCACATATTGATAGATATAACACTTTAGACTCAATTAAAAATTTCTTTTAAACCATAAATCTGAATTGAAATCTCCACTTTAAAAATTCTCAAAAGATTGAAATCATTCCCATTATTAAAACGTGGCATCCCTGTATAACATATTAACGGTAGAATAAGTGAACTCTTTAGCCCCAGGATTAATAATTAGATATCTTTACACGAGAAAGATATTAATAATTCAAAGAGCCGGCCGATGATTGAGTGGTTAACGCTGTTGGCCTTGGGTTCGAATCCCGGTTTGGGTATGGTTTTCATTCTCTCTCTATTCTTTATTCTTTCTTCTGAGACGATGTATGAATGTGGCCCACCCTATGAATGGGTTTGTGGTGTTGTGGTGTGAGTAATGCTACTCCTTTCCGTGACTTGGTTCACAGGTGCTCATCGGGTACACTAAATGAATAGCAGTTTCCAGTTTTATCGTGGCGAAGGGTTGGTCACCCAGTGTACTCGCCGTTGGAAAAAAAAATTGAAAGAAGCTTATTCATCGTTGTCAAGATATAACGTATCAATTTAACGCTTCAAAGCAACGTGAGGGACTATAAATGTTATGATAGCATTAAACTATTCTACTGGACTATAAAGATTTTGATAATATTAAATCTGTTTGTTGCATTGAAAGAAGATTTAAAAAAGATGTATCATTAAAACATTAAAATAATATTTTTTTATTTCTAATGGCGGACACCCTTGAGCTAGAAAGTAACATTAGCCCTTTTGCCGCAACAAGGCCGGAAACTGCTACTCATTTAATCATTACCCGGTGGGCACCTGTGAACCAAGTCACGGAGGTACGAGTAGTATCGCCCACGCCACACCACCACAAACCCGTTTATAGGGCGGGCCACATTCATCCGTCATCTGAGGAAAGGACAAGAAAAACAGAGAAAGTACATCCATGCCCCGAGCTAGGATTCGAACTTAAGTCCTCCCCATCCGTAGTCAGTTACACTAACCACTAGACAGGTTGGGCGGCACATCAAAAAGAATTTTGCAAAACAATTTTTTTACCACTGAGGAAATAACATGATACTAGATTTTTAAAAAATAGTGTTAAATAATCAAATCAAGAAATTGTAAAAACAAATTCTGCGCTACTGATTGCTAATATCAGTTGTATGTCATTGAAGTGCTTTATACTTTTTCTGAGAATATATCTGGCATGTATATGTTAGAATATAGTTGTAAGAACTTAGTGCTAAAGTTTAAAAATGCGATATATTTTTGAAAACTATAATTCGGAAATAACTACGATTCACGCTTCGTTATTCGTGACAATAATCAATTATGCCTGGAGCTTTAACTGAACCGAAACAATAAAACATCATTAAATTTTTTCACAAGTTGCTACCACACTTACTTTAGTGTCTTCCATCCGTGTCAAAATTTAAACTTATCTGATTTTTCAAAATTATCACAAGTTTCCATCACTCACGGTTGCAGAAAAATCTCACGGTAGTCCTTCTTTAATATTCACAGCGTATTCTGAGCTTTCCCATCTCCTTAGCAACAATCCCAATATGAATGACCACTGAATGTGTTTATCACCTTTATACCACTTCTTGCTGCTGGTGGGAATTTTAAAATGTCAGATAACAATTGGTTACGATGCCACATCTGGCCACTTATCATTTTGATTTCAGGATTTTCTCGAGGACTTTGTCCTTTTAGTCTGAGCCGTGGAATTAAGGGATATTTATGAAGTGCAGAGGAAAAAGAAAAAAGTGCTTTCTCCGTCCATTTATATTTTGATCTCAAAGTAATGAATATCAGGTTTATAATATGACAGCTACCAACCACGTCAGCATGCTTATACATTAATCTTGTTGCAGAACAAGTTTTTACAATGAAAAGTGGGATTTATTTTGCTTATCAAAAAACGCTACTGGTTTATATTTCATAGTTACCCAGTTCTTTGACTCTTTTAAATCTCGTTTGTCAATGTCATATGCTTATAAATCTTGCTTGTTTTTCAAATATAAAACACACAGATATTTAATTTATTTAGAGTATTTATTTCCTATTATTAAAATTTAAGCATTTAATGTTTTAGTGACTGAGATAAATCCTTGAACTCCACAAATTTTTAATAAATTTATATTGTTGGTAGTCAGCTATATATTAGGTTGGGGAAAAAGTAATCCATTATTTTTTCGGTAGACGTTTGTAGTGATCGCTATCTCGTCAGGTATCTATCAAACAATTTAAAATTTATGCTCGTTGGAATGGTGACATTTGACACTAAAATATTCTCTTGCGGTTTTTTGTTTGATTCATTCAGTTACGAGTACAAGGTTTTAAAAATGGAAAACAACAAACAGAAAATTCGATACATTTTCGTTTTTCTCTTGTAACGGCGAAAAAGATAGCTGGGGGGCTAAAATTATGAAAGGTGTTTATCGTCCTATATAAGACTGTAACAACCAGTTACGTACAATTTTTGATGTTAGAGATGCACCTCGCATGTGGATACAGCATCGTCGAAAATGTCTATAAAATATCAAAAATGATCGAAGTTAACCGCATGTCAGCAGTCGTAACGCGCAAGACCTAAAAATCTACGTGAAAGCTGTTTTAAGTCTTTTTACAAAGTGAATCCAAAAGAAGTTACATAAAATTCACGTAAAAATAATAGATTTCTTTTTCTCCAACCTAATATTTATAATCTTATTGCTTATGAAAATATTACAAATTTATATTAGTTATTCAGAAGGGATTTCTCAAATAAAAAGGGATTTATTGATCGAAGAAAATACACTGAAATGATACTGAATTAAGGATATTTGTCTGGTAACGAATTGGGCTTCCTCTGGCCTTGATAATGTCTACCACACGACGAGGCGTATATTCAACAAATTTCTGGAAACATTTCACTGGAATGGCTTGCCAAATATTTAGTAAAACTGTCCATAATTCAGTAAGGTTCGTTGGTGTTGTGGATGGCCTTTCACACCTTGTTCCAAAACATAGCAAAGATGCTGATTAGGATTTAAGTCTGGGTTTCTAGATGGCCAATTTATGACAGAAAAGTCAGAGGAATGCTCATCTAACCAGCCAGTAGCCAACCAGGACTTGTGGGAGGTATAGTTGCTTAGCTCGACAACTCCGTAACCATGCGGATAACAGAACACCATGAACGGGTGGAGTTGATCACAAAGCAGATCTACGTATGGAATTGCATTGAGAAAGGTTGGTACAAGCACCAAAGATCCCAAACAGTGCCCCGAAAAAACACCCCAGACCATGATTGAACCACCATGCCCTTGTACAGTTCCAAATTGGCATGCAGTATTCATGGTTTCATGAGATTGACGCCATATTCTCAGTCTCTTTTTGGCTTTAAGTAGTCGGAATCAAGACTCATCACTTTATGCTACTCATTTCCAGTCCTCTACACTCCAGTCTCTTTTGCTCAGGGAAGACGTGCAACCCGAAGGCAAGCAATGAGCAATGGTTGGCGGTCGAAACCTTTACAATGAATGGAGCGTTGCATAGTTCGTTTACTGATTGTAAGTCTAGTACTGTCATTGAACTGGGTCGTAATTTGAGATAATGTTTGCCTTCGCTAGATACGTACGATACGCCTGAGAAGTATCTCAACATGCACAATCATTGCTAATTGTTCCTTGCAGTATGCATGATCTCTAGTTTTTTTTGTCCACCACCATGTATTCTTGGTACATAATATCAATTTTCTGTTATTCAACAATGACTAGAATCGAACCTGAGACCTATTGCTCCGATTAATAAGGTAATGTCTCTAAGTTATTCTGAAACACGAAGAAGATATTATAAAAAAATATGGGAACGATAAATTTCTGATTTTCTATCGACTTTATAGATGGGATTTATTTGCTAAAAAAAGTCATCAAGTTCTATCTAAACTTTGTGACGAAAAACAGCTATGCTAAATTAAATTAACACACTTAGTTATTCCTTTTCAATTTTTAAAAGGCATAATATTTTTAATTAATTTATGTTAAAAATATTATTATTTCCCACACTATGATAATGCAAATTCCAAAGGAAAAGTAAAGCAGCTTCTGGTTAAGTAACATATGTTTGTGAATGAATATATTGTTATTGTATTCATAAAATTAATATTTTGAAATTTTATACTTATTTTTTATTTTTATATTCATAAAAAATTCATATTGTTTAAATAATTTTTTATTCAAAAGTCTTCATCATTTATTTATAAGCTTCATTCCTTGATTTATTTATTAAATATAGTTAGATCAAAATACAAGCACTTTACTTTCATTTTTTCAAAATTTTACAAAATTTGTTTAACTGCAATACTCCGCAAAATAATTTTGTGTTTTTATTTGATTTTCGCTGCATAAAGCGATCGAACTTTCATTTAATTTGGAAAATATTGTTTTTATCCCTCTCATAATGATTAATTGGTATCAAGTTTATGCGAAATCATAACAAAAACTGCATTTTATTAAAAATAATGATAAATGGTGAAAAGCCCACTTCCATTATTTCACAAAGAAAAAAAAATCTGCAAGTCAGTTGCATTTTCAATAAATGGTGAAGATTTCTTAGACATTTGTTCCACAATTTTTTAACCTGTTCCAGTTTATATTAGTACTGATAAAAAAAAATTAAACAGATTAAAAAATCTTTATTTTATTTAAAATTTTTGAGCTGTTGAGTTAAATTGTAAGCGATACCTCATTAGCTAAGAATAACTAAGCTATTTAGAATTCTAAGCCTACAAAAATATAACAAGGAATTAGAATTTCTCGACTGAAACAGTTGTATTTCACGCTTAAGGTAAATGTTTAAGTAAATGAACAAAAAAAAATGCCAAGAATTTATATATATATATAAATTAAAGAAGATAAATTTTTATTATCAAAATGATGAATGAATGATATTTGCTTCAACAAACAGAAATTCAAATAAATTTGGAAAAGTGCTTGATAATAGAAAATTCTATAAAAGCTCAACAATTTATTTTTTAAATTAGGAAAAAACATTTCTTTTTTTCTTGGGTCATTCCATAATCTAAAAAAGAAGCTTTAGAATTTAAAGCATATAGAATTCCCCTTTTACATTACAAAAATATATTCGTGATTATATATTTCTCTTATCGTTATTATATATTTTTCTATTTCACAATAGCATTAAACAAAGAATTAAATATGACTAGTATTTTTTTAAAACCTTTTTCTTTCTTTATTTTGTGAGTCTATGTAAAGTAAGAAAGAGTAATATGATGAAAATTTTCTTTAGTTCAAACAATATATATTTCAATGATACACTAAAAATATGATGCTATGATCAATAAGAATTAAACGATGATAATGAATGATTATATTATATAATATGAAATTCGAGTGCATAAAAAGTACATTTTATCACAGTTGCAGTTAAATGAATTTGAAATTGGATAAGTTGTGAAATAATTCTCCTTGTTGCTATCTTTCTATAAAGAATACTTTAAGTATGAACTGATACGTACTTTAAAATCGAATATGACTCGTAAGAAGTATGAAATTATTATCTCTGGTTTAAAGAATAAATTGCTAAATTTTAATGAGATTCCTATTTAAAATTTTCGATAAACTCTTAGTAAATGGTGTTATTAAGGCAATATATTTTTAAAATATTATTTAAATTTTATAATAAGAGTTGATAATCTGTCTACATTTTACCTCCAAAAGTATTCCAAATTCCAATGCCTAAGAATCCAAAGACTAATTCAGCAGAATTTCGGATGGCGTTGACGATTGCAAAAACTCCTCCAGTGATAGCAAACATGGCGGCCAATGACAGACTGGAAACAGTCACGACCCAGCTGTTGAAGTCCGGCAGGCTTTCCTTAAAAGCCTCTTCTTCTTCTAAAATAAAAACACAAAGATAAAAAAAACATGACAATGGAATCCTACAAAGGAATATTAAATTCTAACACGACTACCAAGAATGAAATATTTCTCAATAATTTTAGGTATACTATTAGGTTGGAAAAAAAAAAAAAGAAATCCAGGTTAGCCTATATTTGAGGGTAACCCCTTGATTCTCGCCAAGTTATTTCACGCTTTTTATTTGGTTTATTAAGTTTACTTATATTGTCTTCATTGCAATTTCATTATATTTTGGCCGCCATACCTGTTTCCACGGTGTTCAGCGCAAACAGGAATGGTGACAAACAAAAATCGCCAAGAGGACACCTTCAAATATACTTTTACCGAAACACATTATTTTTAAGTGAACTTCAGGGCTTTATTTACTTGTTTTTGATTAGCTTTTTGCACATGATATCAAATTGTCTTGTGGCTGATCTTTAACTTTTGGGCAGATAACTTGCTGGTCAATTTTGGACATTTTTGTGATTTTATCGATATTTTCAATAAAGGGCCTACTTGTGCGAGATGCTTCAAATATACCTGAATGGAATCGATGAAACCAAAATTACACGTTGGCTGTTACTGTATCTGTGCCATAAACCCTAATCCCGTTTTTAAACTGCCTGACTTGTATTTTTGCCTATATCAAAGAAAAATTGTAAATGGATGCATTTTCTCTTTGTTGACTTCCATTTTTAACGTCCTGTACTTCAAAACTGAATGGATCAAATAAAAAACAGCTAAATATTTTTTTAGCTAATCGTTTTTGTGATAGTTCCGATGAGCATTAACTGAAGTTGTATGATAGATAAAAACAAGATATCGAACTCCAGTCATCGACTAAAAAAATAATAGATTTCCTAATACAAGACAATATTGTCTTATTTCATCATCCTTAATAATGAGTATTTCCATTTGGCATCTAAAATGGTTACAGTGCAAAAAGATAAAAAAATACCTATTGAAACAATACTTGGGCACTTCGCATAAAAATGAAATTATTATCTCTTAACAAGAAGTTTATTTAAATAGTTAATCGTTGATACCACATAAATATAGAAACGAAAAGAAAATTACTTCTATTCATCTTTTTCTCCACTTAAGTTGGGTTTTCCTCTAATCCAAGTGAGATCAAATTTATTGAGTGAGTGAAAAACAATGTCTGTTTGAAATTTTGGAAATCTTGGATATACACGTTTATTAAAATTCTATTACTTATTTTAATCCTGTAACAAACATTTTGCATGCTTATATCAAAACATCAAACTCATTTGTGATTGGGCGATTTGACAATAATAGTGTACTAGCAAGAAAACATTGTAAATTATATGATTGAATTTGATAAATCTCATTAGATAATAACATGAAATAATGGAAAAAAATGCTAAAAAAAGTGGCCATATTATGCAAAAAAAAAATTCGACATACATGTTAATAAAATATAAAAAAAACTTATATTCATTATAAAACTTTAAAATAAATATGCTGCTCAACACTCATATCACATCATCATTGTACATTCTGCTGTAAATAAATCATTAAAATCACAAATATCACACATTGGGATAACTATTAACAGTTAAACATCCTTTAAATGAAATCATGACTCTGAAACTTCGATATAACGCTTATAATACATGTGTGAAATGAAATATATTCTGAAATGAAAGTAAGATATGTGTATTAGATTACTTCGCGGACATTTCTGATCCTAAATTTGCAAATGAATCTAATAAATAAAGAGAATATCTAAGTCAATGTTCCGACAAATTCCTTAAGTGTTCGATTATGGCAAAACCTAAGAAACATGCTGGTCATACTTCAGCAGCAAATGATATTAAATATGAAAAGTAGTAAGAAAACGAGGCTTTATAACTCTAATTTAATAAATGAGTCATATGTAAGGTAAAATTAAAAGTCAGAAGTCGAGTTTTGAAATAAAAATATGACCACCCTCAAGGCTTTAACAAAATAGGAATCAAGTGATAGAGAGCAACTGTGTTGAATTGAAACAACCAACATAAGTATCCAACCTAGATGTTTATTTTTATTTTTTTTTTTGTTTCTAATGGCGGACATTCTTGAGCAAGTATTGTACATTAGCCTAATGGCCGCAACAAGGCCGGAAACTGCTACTCATTTTATCGTTAACCGGTGGGCACCGGTGAACCAAGTCACGGAGGTACGAGTAGCATGGCCCACGCTACACCACCACAAACCCGTTTATAGGGCGGGCCACATTCATCCATCATCTGAGGAAAGGACAAGAAACACAGAGAGAGAAAGAGAAAGTACATCCATACCCGAGCCGGGATTCGAACCCAGGTCCTCCCCATCCGTAATCAGTTACGCTAACCACTAGACAGGTTGAGTGGTTCAACCTAGATATTAATCTCGTTTTTATCTGGAATCTCAACAATTAAGGCTCAGTGTTATAAGCTCTTATTCCTTTGTGCACTGGTTTCGAGAGCCACTTATTTCAACTCTATATCACTCCTACCAATGGTTTAAAATAAAATACAAATCAACGGTACCACAAGAACAGGAAGAGTGTCACAGGAATGTTTGCCAGAACTTAAGAACTTTCCATAATAAGATTACTTTATAAGTTAATTTCAATAAGTGTTTATGATATTTATTGGTACACTGAGTTGAATATTCTACATGGTTGGATGATCCAAATTGTCACTTGCATAAGAGTCCAAAGAGTATTTTCAATAAGCTTTTATGATATTTTCTGATACACTAAGTTGAACATTCTACATTGTTGGATGATCCAAAGAGTTAC